>VZUI01088633.1:0-34552 GCA_013401135.1 Cettia cetti | reverse complement strand
TTTATTTTATTTTATTTTATTTTATTTTATTTTATTTTATTTTATTTTATTTTATTTTATTTTATTTTATTTTTTTAAATTAAATGAGATTGATATAGGTCCCCTTCCCTTGGTGCTGCACTTAGGACAGTCAGAGAATTAAACTGATCCCTTAATCCCATTAGCTGTGTGAAAACAGTGGTGCTGGCTGCCCTTTCCCTTCTCAGGGTTTTGAGAGGGGTTTTTTGGGTGGCATTGTGGTGTCTGTGATGTCATCCTTGTGTCCTGCGTGTAGCCCAAACCAGCTGTGAATCTGCTTTCCATAAAATTTAAACTTGATATTGCATTTCTTGGTGGCGTAATTTTCTCCCTCTGGGACTGATAATTTGAAAGATTCAAACTTTCTTGGTTTTCTTTCTCTTCCCTGGAGAGGGAGGGGGAGAGGGAGGATCTGAGGTGCAGGGGGCTGTACTGAAACCTGAAATCTTTGTTCAGTGATTCAGGAGGGAACTTGAGGTTGCTGAGAGGAGGTACAAGGGCAAGGCTTGTTTCCCTTCCTTGAAAAACTCTCAGATTTGATTTCTCTCTGAAAATTAAACTGCAGCTCAGTAGGGAGATTTTTAGTTTGTACACCTCAGATTTAAATAAAACCCCACGTTTCTTTTGACATTATAGATACCTAGGTCTTTTCAGGAAATATAGGCAGTGTCACAGCAGGACACAAAGGGAAGAGTTTGAATTCAGATAGAAAATTAACTAGAAAGCTAATTTATTAATTTTACACAGCCCCTTTTTATAACATGCTGTACTAAAGAACCACGTAATTGTTTAGAAAAGACAATGCTTTTCTTCATTGGTTAAATAACAGAAACAACATCTGTGAGAGGATTATTATGAGAAACCTAGAAGTGTTTATGAAAGATAGAAGACTTATTTATTTTTTACTGTTCCTGAAAGGAGTCCTGCTCTCACAGAAGAGTCAGCCTGAAAAATCAGGCTGAAAATTTCCCAAACTCAGAAAATCAAACCTACAAGGCAGGAACCATAAAAACACTTAAACCCCACGATTTTCCTTGGCTTGCACAGAACCCCAGAGCCACAGAGATCCCTGTGGAGCCATGGCTGGAAGGAGAGAGATGGAAGGATGGCTTTGGGAGGGCTGGGAGCTCACAGGGGGGTTTTTAAGCATCCATCAGGTTTTTTGTTGTCCTATTTCCCCCAGGGTGGCCCCTGTGGAGTCCTGGCTGCAGTCCAAGCCTGTGTCCTGCAGCAGCTGATCTTTGCAGACAGCAACAGGAACAGAGACACCCGGTAAGGCACTGGCAGCTCAGAAATTGGCCCTACAGAAGTAAAAAAACCACTTTATTTCTCTGCTGCAGCCACTCAGGAGCCTTTTGAGCTTGAACTTACTGAACTTTTTGTTTCAGAGAGAGAAAGCGTCTGATTTACTTGTGTTTGCTTCCCCTTGAACTGTAGGAATGTAGAAGTTGGTGTCTTATTTGTGTAATTGCTTGTGATTAACCCAAGAGCCTCTACAAAACCCAAACAGTGTGAATTGAGGCCAGTGAAAATTATATAGCCTTGAGGTCCTCGTGGAAATTGGATTTCAAACAAAAAAGTATTCAAGGTTTGAAAGACCATGAAGTTCACCCAGTGTTTGACACTAAGAATCTCAGCAGGATTGAAAAATTAAAGTTATAACGTTTTTTTTTTAAATTGTAACTGTATTTGATCATTCCTGTTTAAACTCCTTAATGGAATTTGAATTTATATTCTGTGTATTTTCTATTTGCTTTAAAGGAATTTTGTTAGGTGTTGTTGCTGACAGGGAAATTGCTTGGATTGCTATAATAATAATGCACTTGTCACATTGCTAAAGGAACATGGGTTACCGAATTCAATTCTGGAAAATAATGACTAAAAAATCACTTTATTACCAGTTTTCATGTATTTGCCTTTTGCTTTCAATTAGACTTTAAGTCCATTACAAAAGAAAAATTCCACAAAGCCTCCTTGTGCCTTAAAGGAACAGAATGTTTAATAGGGAAAATTATTTTACTGGTTTGTGCTGCCACCACCTTCTTTTATTTGTGACCTCCATTAGTCTGACCTCGATGTAGTCCAAAGAAAAGCTTTCATGCTGACATCCTTTGGAACTTCACTACCTTACAATATAAAAATGTTCCTCTTGTATTAAATTTTGACCTCAAATACCCATTTTTCTGCTTGGAACTGTGTAGGAAAATGCTGTGGTTGATATTCCTTAGTGTTGTCTGCCTTAGCCTTAATGTAAATTCAATGTTTGGGCTGGTTTCCATCGGTATTGGAAAGAAATACTTACCTGTAGTGCATCTTTACTTGTCTTCAGCATCCAGGATGGGAAGTGGAAGAAATTATCCTGCAGGATTTTAGGATTCTAATTCAGATTATAATGAGGGCAGACCTTTCAAGGTTCTTGTCTATATAAGAAAAACCTCAGAAACTTTCTTTCAGGAAACTCAGTGCATACTTAGATTTTATGACCAGGAATCTCCACAGAAGAATTATTTCTGTTTGTGAAAACCAAGAATTTCTTTCAGCTTTGAGGACAGCCTTTGATCATCTGCTCCTTGGTCCCTTTGTGTCTCAGGTCATCCTTAGTGAAAATAGAGATGTTAATTTGCCTCTTGCAGCATGGTTCAGAGATCATAAATGAAATAAAATTATGTGTCTCCCAAAGAAGTGGATGTAGGCCAGGTTGTTTAAATTGGGTTTCCCAACTTGTGCCAGTTCCAACCTGTCCTGTTTACTCGGCAGAATTTACCTCTCCTATTTTCTCCCTCTTATTATCCACATGGTTTTAAGATATTTTTGTCTTTTAGCCATGAGATAAACATTCTTTTCTTGTGCTGTGTTTGCCATAGGCAGAAACTTGGAGCAGGCAGAAGGAAAGGGAAGTCTCAGAGCTTCAAATGAGAGGATTAAGTATTCCTTTCTAATTCTAACCTGGATTTTCAAATTACCAACCACTTCACAGGAAGTGTTTGATTTCAGGCTTCTTTGACATCCAAGAAATAATTATCACGTCTCCTTCTTCCTCTGCTGCCTCTCTCACACACATAAATTATTTGGGACTCCCATGAATTTCTGGGTGTCTGTATTAGGACACAGGCAGAGATAAGAGAAAGTTGTGATTTTTTTTTTCACTTGAAAATTCTCACCAATTATTTTCCATATCTCACATCCTTCAGAGAGGGAAACATTCTCTAAGTGAACATTATATTCAAGGCAGGCATTGAACTTGAAAGTCTGTTTAATTTTTTTGACGTTTGGTGTTTCTTGTTTAGTCTTTTGAATTATTAGATCTTTTACTCAAACAGTGGGAACAGGTTTTGTCCTCATCTCCCATGTTGGTAACACTCTAAATGTGATAAAATCTGAATTTCAAAGACTGCCATTCTTGAAGCCTCTAGAGAAAACTCCATTTATGTTCTTCCAAGGGGCATGGGATCTTTTGGCCACTTCTTCAGTCTCATGGATGTTGGGTTTATTCTCAAATCTGCCAGTTTCCCTCTTTGTGACTAATGTTTTAGGCCCTGACTTTGGGGCACACCTTATTTTAAAAAAAAATCTGGCAGCATTTATTGCAGCTAGTACTTTGGAGAAAGTTTAGTAGTGGGTAAAAACATTATGGTGTAGATTTGTTTAAGAGGGTTAAGAAGTAAGAATTTCAGAAAGAAATTAGGTATGAATGCCTTTAGAAACTAAAAATCATGATTAAAACATAAAACAATCCTCTTGGAGAGTATTGAAAGTTTTATTACAGATTTAGAGCTGAAGTAGCTTCTCTTGTCCATTATTTGCCAATATGGTATTTTTCCCTGAAGCATTTGCCTGCCTTTTTGTCCAAGAAATTAAAAATATGTTCTGTGGAAGAGGAATTCTGTCTTTTAGAAGATCAGGATGTGATAACAGGTCTGTGCTTAACCAGTCCCTGTTGTTGATCATACCTTATTTACTCTTCTCTTGATTTTTATCCATTGCTTTTAATGATAAAAACCAGTTTTATTTTAATCATTCCTTATATATCAGACACCAGCTTAAGTAATAATTTCCTAGAAGTAAAGGCTGTGAATTTCATCACTTAAATTCACCTGTATGACAGGAGCAGTGCCACAGAACACAGAGACATAGCGAGTTTACAATTATTCATAACTATCATTAGGAGCAGCATAAACCCATAGAGGTCCCCCAAACAGCAGCACAGAGCTGTTAACACTTGACCTTGGTGAATTAATGTCCTTCCAAAGCCTGTTTTCCTTCTGACTTGGGGTGAAACCCACCCAGTGTGCCCAGTTTGTTCTGCAGCAATCTAAAGAGAGACCTTTTCTCCCTACAGCTCCCTTCAGTGGGTCTGATTATCTTCAGGGCCCAAGGTACTCTCTTAAATGCCTAAAAGAAGGTTTCTGCTCAGAGAATGGTTCCAAAAAGCCTAGTGGTGACACCAATTGCACCTCCCTCTCGAGAGCTCTGTGGGTGCTGAGAAGTTCAGTCCAGGGTGTGCAGGGAGTGCTCTCATGGACTCTTGTTCAGCTGCTTCATTCCCAGAGAAAAGGGGGATTCAGCTCTACCTTTCCACCTGAAATATCTCCCCAGTGACAACACCAGCTGCCTCTTCAACTCCCAGGATTTTTGGCCATCCAGGTTATCTCTGTCTCACCTGTAGGTACCTAAATAAAGATTTTCTGATGCAGCTCACCGGAGCCTTGTATTAACCATTACAAAACTGCCTCTAAAGATGCTTTTGCTCTTTTAGGGACAAACCTGCCATGAATCTGTTTGCCCTCACGTTTTGGTGCTTGTCTCTCTCCTTTATTTCCTGGCCTGCAGTTGTCTCCAGCCCTCAGAAGCTCACAGGACCAAGTGCCTCTCCTTGGCTCTCGCTGGCGTTCTGTGGCGTGCGGGGGGCCACGAGAAAGCCCTGGTGGCTCTGTGAGTAGGAGAAGCACTTTTAGTCACTGCACACTCTATCTGTCCCAAATCTACGTAATTCACAATAAAAATGCTTTGTAGCCTGCATTTATGCCAACTAAAATGGCCTAAGGAGCAATGCAAAATGTAATTTCTGCTGCCCCAGGGGCTGGGACAGAATAGATGAAACACTCTGAGGTTGCTGTGAAAGATCCTGGGGATTTAATTGATTGTAGGGATCCTCCAAAATCTTTTTCTTAAGAGAATTTTATTATTATATTTTTTTCCAGATGCAGCATTTTGCTCTTGTATTGCAGGACATTCAGTTATGGGTGGAATTAAGCTCCTTTTGCTGTATTTGCCTGCTTAATTTATGCAATCAATTAGGCTGCTTGTACACAAAATATTCGACTTTTAAATCCCTAGCTGCACTGGAGCCTAAAGGACATTTTTAAGTGAGTCAGGTTTTGTGGCAATAGTTAATTTCCTTTATTAGGCCAACTAAGATAACTTCAAAATAACAGAGAGGGACACAGAAATCCTTTGTAAACCTGAAATAGAAGCAGCAAATTCAAAGACATTTCAAATGATATTTCACATATTTTTGCACCTCAAACCTGCTTCCTCTGTGATATTTTATGTATGTTCTTCTACTTGTTTGAATGTCATTGCTCTAAAAATATTTTTAAAAAAACCTGTCAATAACATCTTAAACTTATCTTTATCCTCTTTCTGTATGAAGAAACTTGTACAGCACAGCACAGATAAAGTATTTGTTTCACTGATACAAGTTTGATTTGCAGTATTAAGTTACTTTACATGAAATCTTCTTTTAAAAAGTCATTAAAATAATAATAATGTACATCTTTGGCACATCATTCAGCTCATATAACATGTTGATTTCTCTTCAATGCCATTTTCTTCCTTTTAACATGAGTTTTGTTTGAATATCCCCTTCAGGCCATCAGGAAGACAGCAGTTCACTCCCACAGGGAAATACAAGGCAGATGGAATCCTAGAAACTGTAAGGCTCTGTGTGACTCCCATTCTCCAGATCCTCTTTCTTGTTTTCCTTATTTCAGTTCAATGAATCTGATTTCCCCTGCTCTCCTAATGCTTTAAAATCAAATTAGTTATGATCCCAAACCCAGTAGGAAATAAAATCTGGGTTGTCCCAGTGGCTGTGGGAAGTTGGGCTCTCTGAAATACCTTTTTTTCCCCCCATTTACCTTCCAAACCTAAAAACTCTGGCTGCTTTTAATGACACACAGTAAAAATGAGCGTGGACCCTTCCAGTTGACCATGAGCACAAAAAGGCACTGTTTTCTTCTTGTCTTACAGAAAATTCTTTGCCTTTTTTCCCCCCTCCAGAAGCTCCAAATGGCAGAACACTTTCCAGTTATGCCTTGTTTCCATCTGAGGCTCTCAGATGGCTTTGCAAGCAGTGGTGCCTCCAGCCAGGCTTTAGTGGTTGGAGGAAATTTTTTTGGCTTCCTAAACGGGGAATGGATGTCTCAAAGAAAATCTGAAGATGGAAAAACAGGCAAAGAATATTGAAGTGAGGGCCTGGATCTGTGAGCTCTCCTGGATCTCATGTTAAATAGGAATATTCATATTCTTTGGGTGTGATAAAGGCCTCACCATATAGGTGCAAACCCCTGAGCTTCTTGCCCATCTTGTGTCTTCTAAAGCTCCAGTATTCCTCTGTTTTAGGAATTTTCATTGCATAGACAATGCTTAAAGTTGAATCAAAGGGTCTGCTCAAGACACTTTAAAATCATCAAAAAGCAGCATTGAAAAATTCAGAATATGTGAGGTGCTGAGATATAATTCTATGCCAAATGACAACAGTAAGAGGTAGATTTCATTAGATCTTTATTTCTTTTTGTTAGTTTAGGTCATTCCAGGCAGTTTGAAAGTTTTGGCTAATTCATTTCAGCTTTCTGGTTATAAAAATGAGTTGCTGTTTTTTAAGTCACCTTTTTTCCTTCTTGCATTTCTTCCCAGCTAATACTTCACAGTGCCACGAGATATGAGGATCTGATTGTATTTCTGCAGCAGAATATTCACCAGGTACTGTGTTTAATTATATATTAATTAAAGAAATTATGGTTCAGCTGCCAGGCTTTGTGTCTATTGGTCTCACACAATGTGTTCTCTGTGGACTTGGCTTGCATTTTAACAAACACAGCAACAAATTCAGCTTTAGCATAAATCACTGCAATTCCTTCTGCCTTCAGTTCTGTTTGCATTTCTGGAGGACTGGGCAAAAAATTTATACACAACAAACAAAATAACACCAAAATCCTAGACAAACCAGCCAACAAACAAAATAACACCAAAAGAACACCTTTTCTTTTTCAGTTTGAAGTTGGTCCCTATGGGTGCATCCTCCTGACTGTGTCTGTCATCTTATCAAGATCCATCAACCTGTGAGTGCCTCTCTAGCCTTGTTTCATAAACTGCACAGCAGAGTGAGCTGTGAAAAGCCAGGAAAAATCCATGGTGTGCCTCTATCTCTGGCCTTTTTAATCTGTTGTGGTGTTTGCTCTGATAAATGTGGGGGACCTAAGCTTGGCTTTTCTTGTTGTATACTCACACTTGTGTGTATAATTATCTATATCTATATATATATCTATTGTGGTGATCAGTCCACCACATCTGATATCAAATACTCCACCTAAATATCAGGTATCATGTCTGAGGTAGTCTTCTGTTCTCCCTGCTTTGACAGTTCAAGCAAGACTCCTTTAAAGGGTTATTTATTTCTCATACTTGAGGTATCTTAGGTAATCTCACTGTGATGACTTCCCCAGTCTCTCTGTCAGTGACAGTGATAAGGAAAAGCTGGAATAGAATGGATGAGGCAGCTCATTTTTAGGTAGCTGTAAGTAATTTATGGCAAATCTGGTCTCAGTTTATTGCTGTAATGAATATTCTGAGCTCTAACTCAGGGAAAGTCATCATGACCTCTTTAAGAACTCACTGAGGCTTGCCCAGGCTCGGTGGCATTTAATTGAGCTTTTATACAGGCTGGAGGTGTTTCTGTGGTGCTGTGAGTGTCAGTGGGTCAGAATACAAAAGCTTCCTTCATTTAGTCAGATTTTCACTTCTGTGAGCATCCCCAGGAGCAGAGGGAAGCTGCTCCCTGCCAGTTTGCAATAACAAGTGACACGGAGAGAGCAGCTGCCCTTGAAAACAGCACGAGTCTGATTTATGGAAGCTTTTATTTCTTACAGCTCTGCATTGTCTTGACCAGAAACAGCAACTGAGTCCAAATTTGAGATCCACAATCAGTTCCTCACCTGCTGGGATCTCAGCAAGTGTTTGCAGATTGAGGTTTTCTGGTTTTATTGTAATTTCTTCCTTTCTTTTGCTTGTAGTAACACTACAGCCCTTGGCTTGACTCCACTTTTGTACTCTAACACAAATGATGTGATAATTTCAGGGCATATGCCATTTATTCTCATTTTTCTGAGCTGGTTACAACAGAGAGGTTCAGATTAGCAAAGTTACTTGTGCAAATAATGATCTGTAGGTTCATAATTGCTGCTGTCTGTGCTGCTTTGCTTGCTATAAAATGATAAATATTCTTTAATAATTTAAGCAAGGATATATTCTCCCTCATCACCTCCCAGTTCCTGGCAGATGGATTATGACAAGGCAAATCAATCATCTGTGTTTTTATTTGGGGGAGCTGTGTCTAAAGTGAACATAGCAATTCCTTATGGTGCCTGCTTGCACCATAAACTATCTAAATATTTTTACAGATCTGATCCAGAATGTCAGAGCAGTTCTATTTTGAGGAATTGTCACGATTTCCTCACAAAACTTCATTTTAAAGTACTGTTCCTCCTCTAGCTTGTACTGTGTAGGACACTGCATTGGTATCTGTCTTTTGATACAAAAATTAGGATTTTTTTCTGCTTTTAAACACAATGTGTTTTTAGACCTTTGCACAAATTTTTCTTAAAAAGTGCAAACTGAATTTTGTTTATGCAATCTTCAGCGATCGATTTAACTGCCTATGTCACCGTGCTTCTCTTAGGATATTAAAAATATCAGGACAAATAACTCAGTGCTGATATCCTCAAGAAATATGTACCATTCAGAGAGTGTTACCAGCATGGTAAGCAGTTATTTACATAACTGGCATAGTTCTGGGTGAGCAGCTGAAGACAAACAAGAGTTGGTTTAGGTAATGGAATTTTCAGCCAGTAATATGGGATTGTTCTGTCCCAGTTTTTGGGGTTTCTGTTAGCAGGAAAATCAGCAGGTTTTTACAACAGAAAACTCCATGAAAGCTTCAGTTGTCCGAATTTTTGTGTGCACCTTGCATTGAAAAAAAAAAGGATGATTTAATTTTAGTTGAGGTGTTGACAGCACTTAGATTTTTCCTATTTTGAGAGTAACTATCTATTTTAATGATCTTTATTGCCCAGAGAGGTTGTGGACACCCCCTTCCTGGAAGTGTCCAAGGGCAGGTTGGATGGGGTTTGGAGCACCCTGGGATAGTGGAAGGTGTCCCTGCCCATGGCAGGGGGTGGAACTGGATGGGCTTTAAGGTCCCTCCCAGCACAAACCATTCCAGGATTCTATGATTTCTTTACTTTCTATGTAAGTATTTGCATTTAGGCCTTTAAACTCAAAGAAAGAGAGAAAAAAAAATCATGATTAATTAGATTTATTTTGGGTGTCTATCTTAGAATGACATAAATAATCTCCTAAAGTGCATGGTTATCTCCCCTATAAAGTGAGAAAATCTAAATAACCTACTCATAGAGAGATTTTACACTGTAAATATCAAGTCATGAAATTAAATCTGTTTTTTAGTGACAGGTCAGTGAAAAATGGGAGGTTAAACTTTAACAATGCAGAGCATTATACATGCCAAAGCCAGTAAACTGTACTCACCTAGTGATGGGCTTTAAATAGGCTGTCATAAAAAAAAAAAAAAGGAGAGAAATTCTGGCACTACCACTAGAAATTTCATTATCTGAACACATCAGTTCAATTTTCTGTGATGGACAAGTGATAAATCATGTGTTGAGAGTTGACAACAGAGTAAGAACACTTTAATGGCTTCATATAAATATATGATCTTCCATATTCTGTCTTGCATGTGGTCCTGTCTCCCCAGGCCAGTAAAATCACATTAGTACTGGAACAGAGTGGAAGATGAAAATAAAATTTCCCTTTAATTTGCACAGATTAAAAAAAATCTTTATTTTCCACCAATAAAGAGGAATAACTTGGAAGTAATAAAAATTCAGGCACCCATGACAAGGTTGAATACATTATTCCTGAGTCCAAAAACTTGGGTGCTCTCAGGGAAGCACTCAGGCTTTGATGTTAAAACAAGCACAATTCTAATTTTTTTCCACAGCATAAATAACTTCCAGTCCTGGGAGTTGAGGAGGCCAAAAGTATCAAGAAGTTCAGGTAAATTTAGAGCAATTAATGCAATGTGCAAGCTCCAGCATCCCTAAACCCCCTGGCCTTAATGTTGTCTCCATGCCCCCCATTTTTGTGTTCTGCCTTGATGTTTGCTGCTGCTTTTGCTGCTTTTTTGGTGCAGCTCCATAATTTTTACGTTGTTTCAGATTTTCCCCTGCAAATGGAAATTCCAGCTTTCAGCCAAGTCTGCTGGGCAATTGGTCTAAAATCACTGGCAGTCTTCAGTATTTTTATTTCAGGGGGGACACATGCCAGGAAATGCAGGAGTTTGTGCTGCTTTGTAGATTTTGGGTAATGAGTTTTTCATGCTCCCAGCACTAATGATCATCACTGCCTGAGCTGATAACAAATGGCCAGAGAGGAGTGAGAATTCCTGAGGAAGTTGCTGAGAACGCGTTGTTGCTTCTGGTACAGGAAGGAATGCTGGTTCCTAACAATTGTAACCTGTTGTTTTTTTTATTATTATTATTTTTTTTTAAAACAACCAGTGATTTTTTTTTTTTTAAAAAGTCATATTATAGCAGCTCAGGGGACTAATCATTCTGAGTGTGCAAGATGTGTACTGGATCTTCTAGCTGATGAGAGCTACAGGATATTTTCTGTGCATGGGAGGGAGAATGAGCTCAAAAGTTGGGCTGTGAGCCCCCATTGAGCCTCCCCACTGAGTGCAGTAAAGTTGTGAATATTCAGGAGTGGTTTTAATGACAACTGGAGTAATCCCCACAGTCTGACTGAATTTTCAGCCTGCAATGGGACTGAACACAGCTTTCCTTGCTGGGTGCTGCCTCATCCTCTCCCAGCCTTTCCCCCTTTCCTCACTCTGCTTGCTCATGCTAAGCCATTCCTGGAGTGGGTTGCATCCTTTGGATGCTCTCACTGGATCCTCAGCTCTCTTTAAATCCCAGCTCCTCACCAACCCTGTTTCCACATTTTCCCTAATCACTGCAATAACTTACTGCATAAAGGCATCATTGCCAGAACCCATGAGAGCAAAGAACACGTGGAGTGAGAAAATTCCTTGGGTGGATTCCCTCTGTGGAAAAGCAGTGTATTGCCATTTCCAGGCTACCTGGGGGCAGTGCACAGAGCCTGATCTCAAACACAGCTCACTGTGCTGCTCACAAATCAACGTGCCACTGTTTGCATCACTTTTGTTGGCTCGGGGATCCTTTATCAGTTAGTCATGGCAGGTCACGTGTCACTCTCCAGTCAGGATTGGTCACTGGGTGTCTTTTCCATGTTTTCTCTGAAGTGTTTCTGTGAGAAGGAATAAAACAATGGCTTTAGCTGTGGGAAAAATAAAGAAGGAGACTGATTTTGCAAGTCAAGAGGAGGTTGTGTACTTCATTAAGGTTGGCTGCTCATAAACCTTGGAAAATACACGTCAACATCTTCCTCCTTGGTGTGGTCCCACAGCTGTGTTAGCTGCACTTCTCAGTCCTTACTGCTCCAGAAAAGGGTGTTCAGACCTGTTTCAAAGTTATCTGTGCTCTTCCCATTTTGGTATTGGGGAATTTTGGTTGTTTGGAGTTGGTTGTTTTGTGTGTTTCTTTATTTAATTTATTTATTTCAAAAGCCAGTTGTTATTAAATCGAATAAATCACATTATGACTCCTTACCAGTGTAGGATTTCTCACACCCAATAACTCTGTTCTTGATTATTACCAATTCACCTCATTCTCTGAAATCTCTTCCTGAACAGTTTTTCCCTTGAGGGAATTGAATGATTAAAATTATGTTGTTCTGTGCACTTACTCTTCGTTCCTGTGATACTACTTTACCTAACTGGAGAAGTTAAATCTCCTTAATCTGCCATTCTAATCCATCTTTGAAATAAAAACATGCAGAAGCAGCAGATCATGTTTAATGCTGCCGTTTACCACAGTCAAATATATCTGTCATCTTGGGTTTATTTCTTTAATCATTTGTCTGGTTGCAAGCAATCCTACAAGAATCTTCCTGTTCTAGTCCATTGCAAACTATTTTTACTTTTTTTTAAAAAAAATTCTTTTGGAATTTAGCAGTTTTATCTGCCTAGAGAAGTTTTTTATGGATATGTGTAGCAGGAAATGATCATTACTGCAGTAATCTGTATCAAACCATTTTTTTTTTCTGTATCCTTTCCTATATCCTTTCTGTATCATTTACTGTATCCTTTCTGTATCATTTACTGTAAAATAACCCCAATTCCAACACGTCACTGGACCTTAAATCTCTTTCAGTCGTGCAGGAGTTTGAAAAGGAAAGTGATGCTCTGCTGGCTCATGAGTTGTGGGTGGAACAAAGGGTCCCCCACCCTCCATCCACTTTCCTTTGCTGACACCTTTTCCTGTCCCAAAGCCAATCTCTAATTTGGAGTTCCCCTGAAATTCACCTTCTCTCCTGGTGCTGTTGGCTGAAGAAAGGCTTTCTCTGAAATCTCCATGTGGCTGGGCCAAGGGTAAAATTCCAATTCCAACTTGGCGTGAAGGATCCAATCACTTGGGGCACTCCCAGCTCTTGATGGAAGTAGATTTTTCTGTGAGCCAGTTTTCTGGGAAAACCTTCTCAGAGGTAGTTTCCCCTCCACTTGAGAGTGCCTGGGAGACCAACAGCAGGGGGAACTTTGTGTGGGTTTTCACTCAGGGCTTGCAGGTTTGTAATATAAAGAGATGTCATTGGGTTTTTTATAGCTTTTGGTGTTTGGAAAAGAAAGGGAAGCTGCTGTTTTTGAGGGGAAGCAGCTGTCAATTATGCTACAGTGCTAAAAAACAAGGAGGTGAACACAACTGAAAAAAAAATTGAGAATCTCAGAGCTCCTCGAGAGCCATTTGTGATTCTGCAACATGAGGGAAGCAGGTTAGATTTACCAGGAACAGGGGGAGGAGCAAGTAGAGATTTTGTGGGATTCAGAGCCCGGTAGGGAAGAACTGAACCCTTTGTTGTTGGGCTGAGTGAACTTCTGTGCCTCCTACTCAATGGGTTGTGTGCAATTCCTAATTTTCAGGGTCTTCCCTGCCTTTGAGTTTCTGTTGTGGGAATTGGACAGAGGCTCTTGTAGCCAAGGTGTTCACTGGGCAAGAGCTGCTTGCAGCATTAATCAATTAATAAATGCAGAATAATGAAGCACAGCTTACTGCTAATAAAAGGCAATAAAAAGGGAGTTTGCTTGAAGGAATTTAATGTTTTTCCTTCAAAAAAAGGCCAGGATACAGGGATAATCAGTGACAGCCTTAGAAATATTTGTGGGAGGATGTGAGAGCAAGGTTTGAAGCTTTGTGCTTTCCAAAGGGGATAGGCAGTGGTATATATTGATGTGTGAAATGGCACTTTCTAATGCTTGAGAGAGAAGGGAGCCAGGAAAAAAAGGTGGTGGGGAAAGGGGTTTTGGAAGACAGGATAGAGGAAAGAAGAGTAAGGTCTCACTCAAAAGAAATGTGTAGGGTTTGCCAAATAAAATGTGAATATAAGGAGGCTATTTAACATTGTAGATAAGGAATGTGACCCAAGTGGAAACGTGACCACGAAGGCAAAGAAGAGAAAAGGTTGGATCAGCTTTGAGGGTGTTTGGAGGACAAGGAACCAAGGTTAGTGGTAAAGAAAAATGAGTAAATGAGACTCCACTCAGAAAAAAAGGGAGGAATCAAGAAGACAAAGAGGTTTTTATGCTGGTTCTGTTTGTTATATTGATAGGTAAGGGACTGGGGAACTGGGAAACAATGCCAAAAATAATAAATGGGGGAAAACATGGAGTTTGGCCAGCTAGTTGAGATGTGGCTGTTGTCCCCTGGTAAGGAAATTGAGGAATTTCAGCTGTGTCACCAGCTGGGTTCACAGAACAGAAGTGGAGGATTAGAGACTGAGTGACAGCAAATTCGGTGTGGATGTGCAGCAGGAAGGTCACTTGTGGGAATAAACCCAGATTGCTCCCCTGACACCTCCAGCTCCTTGTGGAACAGATCAGGATAAATCACAAAGCTGAGGAAATGAAGAAAGGGAAGATTATGAAGATTATTAGCTCGTTCTCTGGGGAGGTTTCTGACTTCTTAAAATAGTGCAGAGGAATGAAAACAGTGTGGTGAGCAACAACCTTCTCTGTCATCAGTGGTCTGAGTCCTGGTGTTGGAAAATGGACAAAAAATGTGGTTCAGATGAGGTCAGACCTGAGGAGATGAAACAACAAGTGATTTCCTTATCATATTAATACAAAGATATCAGGAAAAGATGTGAAGTTTCTGTGTAGAGTGGAGGTGGCTGATGTCAGGAACAATGTAAAGAATGTTCCAAGTGTAAATTTAATATTCTGCCTTTCAGTAAGGAGAGCAAAGTCAGTGTGGCTAATTGGAATTCATGCAGAATAACTGAATCAAATTTGTGAGAGGTGATTTAACCTCTCACAAATGAGGTGAAAAAGTGAGGATGGCTACACAATGGGAAGGAAAAAATAAACCAGGTATCTTTGTACCTGCACCTCATTCCTAAATTTATTCAGCACTTTCAAGCTTTTTCTTGCTTTGCCAGACTTTATGAATGGACCTGATCCTAAAATCTTACCTAAAAATCATGCCTTATTTAAATGTAGAGTAACTTCATTTGCAGTTATAGGAGCAAATGGACAATTGTTGGTTAAATTAAAAAAAAAAAAAAAAAAAAACTAGAAAAATAGAATAAAATTAGTTAATGGAGACCTAATAAGAGATTTTTATTTGATATGTCAAATGAAAAACCATTTACTAATGTGAAAGTAACACATCTTTTAAGATTTCTAAAGGTGATAAAGGAAGAGACTCAGAAAGGTGTTGTAGCATGGGGAAGGTGACTGATGGAGTTGTCAATGATCAGTCTGGGATTAAAAATGTTTAATTCCCTACAATAATGCTGGAAAAAGGGAGTGGTGTGCTGATGAAGTGACCTGATGACTGAAAAGCTGAAAGGCCCTGTCAATACAGAGAACAAATCGTGCTGTAAAAACGAGTTGGCTCCGCCTCATGGTGAGGGCAATCAAAAAGGAATTTATTTTCACTACACAAACTGCAATGTCTTGTAAACAGCTCACTACTGTGCTGGGGGGGGTTCATCAGCTGTAAGTGGCAGGAGGAGCAGCAGCAGAGCACACAGTGACTGAGCCAGCATTAAAAAAACAGCCCTGGATCTGCTCTGAGGGTGTATCAGCATAAATAGTTTTAGGAGGTGAAGAAATGTTAATGGATTGTGCAAGGCACTGATGTGTCCTTAGAGAAACACCGTGTCAGGCTGGGTTCACTCATTAAACCTGGGGAAGTGTAGGAAAAGCACCAGTGGAAGAAGGAATCTGTTTTATCAAAGCAGGATTCTAGAAGAAAAGAAGTTTTTTATGTTTTCTAGCCTTAAAAAAAGCAAATTTTGACGTGGGACATAACTTTTTTTCTAAAAACTGGGATGGTTGTAAATAAGCAAGAAAGGCAGAGAAAGTTATTTAATTTAAAGATCAGTGTTAGTGCAGAGTGAAAGTGATCAGTAAACAGCCTGTTGAATCAGTAAACCTCATCAAAGCATGAGCAGATTCCAGGTTCCTCAGGTGCCACTGAGAAAAGTATGGAAAGCTGAGAAAACAACTGAGAAATGTGGATTTTTGTAAAGGAGAGTAACTGGGGTGGGTGGGTTTTACCTGCCAGATGCAGAGAACATCATCTTCTCTTCTCCCTCTCCACAATTCTGCTTTATCCCAGTGTGGGATATGGCTGTAATCCACCCCAGGGCTGGTATAAACAGGGAATATTGTTCTGGGGGGAGGCTGAGAATTGTGGGTTTAATGCCCCTTGGGTCCATAGGACTGTCCCTATAGGATCAGGGACAAGTTCTGCAAGCCTGCTTGCCTGTGTTTGATTGGGAAAAGATTCTTAGAGGAAACTCTTAGAGGAAACTCCCTAAGAAATGCAGTGAAGAATCATTCTGCTGGAATATTCTCCATGTTTCCAGCAGAATCTCCAGGATTTCCCAAGCTGGCAGTTTATTAGTCCTTGATGAAACTTGTCCTCCACAAATTTCTCTAAACCCTTTAATCCTTTTGGCCTCCACAGCCCCTGTGGCAATGAGTTCCCCAGTGCAGAAATGTGTTTTTTGAAAGAGTTTTTGTTTTTGTTTTTTTGTTTTTGGTTTTTTTTTTTTTGTTTGTTTGTTTGTTTGTTTTTGCCTTGAATTGCCCAGCAAGTCTGAGGAGTGCTGTGGAATTCATGCTATGAAAAGTAGTGAGGAAATGTTCCTGAATCATCTCCTTCCCATTTGAACATCTCTTGGAGTCCATCAGTTGTGTCCTGCTGTAGTGAGATGATCCTGGGCTCTGTGGCCTCTTCCCACAGAAAGCTGCTCCAGTTTTTAGCTGTGGTTCCTTCTGGCCATCAGAATTCCTCTTGATCCTGCAGTATCTAAATGCTCAGATTCTGTTGAGCTAAAATCTGTAGTAAATTAACTTAGAACTTTTAATTGGTTTGTCCAACTGAGGAGTCATCTTCAAAGAATGGCTACAGGATGTTTTTATTTCTATGTCAACCCTATTTATCACTTCTCAGCTTTTAATAATAATAAAAAAAATAGACTCTGTCATCAGTGCCAGAATATTTGTGATTTATCCCTCCAGTCTTTGGTATTTAGAATTTGATGGCCATGGCCAGGTTGTGGCAGACTTCTTTTACTTCTCAGATGGAGAAAAGGAATTTTCCTGAAGCTTTTTTCCTCTGCTGCAAATAGAGGAAAATACCTAAGCAAAATACCTAAGCAAGGTAACCTAAATTCCCTTCAAGATGTACCAGTTTTTCTCCATGTATACAAATGTAAAGAATTCCTGAGTGATTGCCTGTTTATGTGTTCATCTTTAGATATAAAAATCAGTGATATGAATCCTGCCCTGAAGTGATTGATTGGCTTTTTCATCTTTACAGTCTCTTTGTTTCCCCTTCCTTTCCTTTAGTGAATCAAAGCATTTCAGGAATTAATTCTTTTGATGTTAGGAAAATAAGGTGTATTGATTAAAAGACTGCAGAGGTATGGAAGAATAAGTGTGATTCTACTACAAAATGTAGCAGTAACAAAGCAATTGTCAGATTTTGGCCAAATTTCAGCAGGTTGCTTTCACACATTCAGATTATTCAGCTGTTTGCTGAAGGGCCAGTGTGGTGAGATAGATACAGATTTAATATCTTTGCTTGTTCTGTTGCACTCAGGAGGACATTGCAATCAAACAGAAAGATAATTTATTTTAAAAAATTAAATAGTGTGTTGAATATGCCAATAGATAAATCATTTTTCCCATCAGATCTATCCCTGTGAAATATAAATACTTCCCATAGTTTGTCAGCACCCTGGAGCAGCAGAGCTGATGAATTGACCTGCATGAGTACCTCAGACAGTTTTAAGAACTTTGAGAAATTAGCAGGTGTGTGGCAAAAGTGATAATAAAGAATGAAGCCACTTCCTTGCTTTCCCTGGTCTGAATCCCAAACATTTTTTTTTTTTAATAGAGGCTCATCCCTTCTTCTTTGAACATTTGTTTGAAACCTTTGACATGTGCCAGTATTAAAAAAAAAATAAAATATATTCTAGAACATTTACACAATAAGGCAGTCACCCATCCTGTCATTTTCCACATCCCCATTGTAATTATTTGAAATCCTTATGCTTGAAGATGAGGTTTTTTTCTCCCTCCCAGCCCCAAATCTATTTTGGGAGTAGACTTGTAATTGTGTGTTTGTTAATGTGACTGTCTGTTGCCACGAACAAAGTGAGGTCACCAATTTTCTGTGGCAGCTTTGCCTCAGAGTTAAGGACTGTAAACCAGCCAGCACTTACTCAAATGAACTATTTTTTATTTCATATTTTATTATTATCTTTTATATTTATCATATTTATCTATTTTTATAAATATAAATATAATATAGATTTATGCTTTATAAATGTATATATATTATTATATATATTCACCAAGTTTTCTTTTCTTTTATTTTGTTCTGTTATCAAGCCAAGCAATACCTGTGGCATGAACTGACTCACAGTGTGAGAGTCTGGGATTATTCCTACTATAACAATTTGTTTGGGACTTTTGTATTCAATATTTAATTATTCTCCATTGGAGACTTGTCAAGAATTTTCCTGGAAACAAATTGAGAGTAAATGTATGTGAAACATTTGAAAAACATTTATTTCAGTTAGTTTTTGCTAAGGAAAAGTTCATCTGATTGCAGGTTACATTATATTGGAGGTTTCAGCCCTACAATATTTGTATTTTGGATTTGTATTTATGAAGTTTTAAAACTTTATTGAGTCCATACACGTCACTGAAGTTTATTTTATCAATGACCCATCTGTGCTGGGTTTATAATGACATTACAGCTTCTTATATCAAATGGTGGTGTTGTCCATCTTTCTTATACTTTTAGATTTTGTTGTTGTTGTTGTTGTTATTTTTATATCCCAGAATGGGTTGATTTCTAGGCTGATTTCTAATAAGTGTCTGGAGGTCAGCAAACTGTGTCAGTTTGGCTGTGACAATTCAGAGCAGTAAAAGGTTTGGCTCAGAACATCTGTCCACCTTCAGTACTTAACATCCTTGACAAACACATTATTTATTACTTGAAACAAACAGTTACAACCAGGCTGAAGAGAAACACAGATTCACCAACAGGAGCATGGAGAGAAATGAATTTATAATATATAAAGATATTTTTTGGAAGGACTTTCAGGTACCCGTACCTTAAACCCAGCAGCATTAAAAACCATGAAAACATAGGTATAATTCACACCAGCTGTATTTTGGTGGTCTATGTCATGAGGAGATTTCTCCAGCTGCTATAAATTAAGTTTTTACTCTGAAGCCACCTTGCACATCTTTTGGTTTCACCACATAATGATGTTTGTTTTGTGTGATAATCAGGTGAGAAAAGAATGTTTGCTTGCATGAGTGCTGAAAGGACAGTTAAGCCTCAGGATAAGGGCTCACAATTACTTTTTTTTTGGGGAAAAAATGCTTTAATAGAAATATTTTTTACAAGAACAGTACAAAGTGAATAAACCACGTGGAGCTGAGTTTTGCCATGTTATCTATATTAAAACACATCCACATTCTGTAAATATTTTAGAATCCAAACTCTGTCTTCCCTGGTTTTATGCAAATCAAGCTGAGTGATCTTAGAAGGGACCTGAAATTTAGCAAAGTCTTGTCAACTTTTTGATTCATACCAGCACAGGGAATGGTTTCTGCTGAAAACTGCACTTGGAGCATATGCTTGATTTAAAATCTTTATTCAGGAGATTGTAAAAATCAATGTCTTGCTTTCTGCCTGAATAATTTTTTGAAACAGACTTTATAATATTCCCAGGAGAGGCAAACCCCACTGTCCTACTCTATCAGCCAACATTCTTCTACTCCACTTTCCAGCTGGGATTATGAACTATCAAAACACTGGAAAATGGTGATAATACAGCACAAGAAAGGAATATTTACCATTAACACTGTTGCTTTTTAGTGTCTGTTCGCTGCTCTGTGATTCTGTTACAATAGAAGAAGAGTCCTGGGCTGTAAATTAGAAAGGGATTCACAGAGTCAAGCCTTAAATCGTTGTCTGATGATCACTGGGAAACTTTTTTGACTCCTGGCTTCAAATGAATGTGTTTTTTTCTGCTCTAAAGTGATTTAAAAATTATAAATGGAAAATTCTATGCTGTGATATAAATGGAAAAATTCCATATTAGTGATAATGATCTGTGGATTATGTCTGCATTGAGATCTGATAGCCAGGACAGCAGAACGAACTAACACTTCCCATTTCTCCATCACCAAAAAATGCTTCCACACTCACTTCAATTTCTCCCAGTAGAAACCAATCACAGAACTGTGACTACCTGATGTTTATGCAATGCACAAAGTGCACTGGCACCTGAAGCACAGCAGACACACCTGCAGAGAGGCTGGGGAGCCTTTGGAAGGAGCAGGAGTGGGAGCCCCGGGCGCGAGGAGAGGAGGCGTAAATCCCGCGGCCGCGCCTGACGTCGGTTTCCTCCCCAGCAGGGCTGATTGCAAAGGCAGATGTTGTCCTTCTTCTGGAGGAGCTAAGATCCACCTCCAGCCTCCCAGGTTGTTTGTGCCTACAGATGGAATTAGAGCTTCCTGCCATTGTCTGTGGCGTATGTCCCCTCGTCCCCGACTGACGCATGTTGGACATTCTGCCCGCGGCGCTGGCGAGATGGGGCCGTTGCTAAAACTGAAAAATGGCCAAAATCCAAAGATTTTTATCATCCCATCCATGCCTTGCAGAGGTGCACGAGGGAGTTTTCCGTGTCATGGGCACACTTTCCCTGGCCTTTCCTTTGATTTCACACATGCAAGAGACGTCAGTGGCACTTTGTTATTTCTGACACCGACTTGTAAATTGTCTTTAAAATAAGTGTTTTTAAAAGGGGTGAAATATGTTTTTGCAAATGGGATAAAATGCATTTTTCAAAATGGGAGTCGTGATTCCATGGCTATGACTTTTTTCTTAATAATTTTAAATACTTTTAGGGCTGTAAACCTTGAATTATATGTTATTCAAAGAAATACTATGAGAAAATAATTATCTTAAGTTTGGGAATTGTGATTCCACGACTATGCCTTTTTCTGAATTATTTTAAATACTTTTAGGGCTGTAAACCTCGAAATTATATATTACATTCTGATTTTGCCATCTGAACAAGTCCTGTAAGAGAATAATTATTTCAAGTTCGGGAATTGTGATTCCATGGCTATGACTTATTCTGAATTATTCTAAATACTTTTAGGGCTGTAAACCTCAAAATTATACATTACATTCTGATTTTGGCATTCAAAGGAATCCTATGAGAAAATAATTGTCTAAAATTTGGGAATTGTGATTCCACAACTATGAGTTTTTCTGAATTATTTTAAGTACTTTTAGGGCTGTAAACCTCAAAATTATATGTGACATTCTGATTTTGACATTCAAAAAAAAACCTATGAAAAAAATAGTTATCTAAAGTTTGGGATGAAGACAGGAAATGTCCTGGCTTTTTACTTAATAAATAGTTTTTTTAATGGAACATGTGTAGAATAAGGGGAAATTTCCAGCTAACTTTACCCTGACCACATCAATTCAATTCCTACTTTGTCAGAAACAAAATATTTTCATTTTAAAACAAAATTAATTTTGCCAGTTGTCAAGAAACATGGGGACTTGTATACATAGATTTACCAAGTCAGATGAGAGTGAGGAACCTGGATGTTTGTAGAATAACTGAGTTTTAATTGATCATTATTCAGGCATTCTCTCTACCTCAGTAGCAATATCAAAATAAGGATGGAGTCAAAACAATTGAGATCAGCGTATTTTATACTGAAGTAAAATAGCTTTTTTATGATCCATAGAATTAATCAATGGGTTTTATTGCCACAACTCTCCCAAAACATAGTACACTGCTTTTCCTCAAAACTAGATTAAACATTTCTTCATGTATAAAATGATGTTTGCAATTTCATTATATCTGCAGGATATAAAAACAATCACAGTTACAACCTTTATGGTTTAGGCCATCAACCAATCATTAATTCAGTAATTCCAGGAGTTATGAGAGAGTGAACTTAGTTTGGGGACACATTGCTCCATAATTATGGGCAATTCAATTTCAGACTTTTCTCTTTGGTGTCACAACATATAATAAGGGGCCACACAGCATCATTATAAATGTGCACACCTACAGGGGTTTTCTTGTTTTGGGTTTTTTTTCCTCTTCTTCTTTTCATGGACAATATAGTGTATAGATTGTATGGATATATTACAAGGATTTATGGCAGGAATAACAAATAGCAGATCTTATCTGAGTACTGGAATATGTTGCCCAGGTACTTTGTGGAGTCTGTCTCCTTAGAGAAGTTCAGAAACCATCCAGATGTGGACCTGGGAAACGGGCTTTAGGTACCAGGGGTGGGGTGGACAAAGGGACTGCCAGAGGTCCCTCCCAACCTCACCCATTCTGTGATTCTGCCACACAAAAATTTCAAATTTCTGAAATTCTAGCTAGTAGTGACAATAACTTCTTTCCTCCTCTACAGCAGTTTCCTTCAAGCCTAGCTCTACCAAACTTCTGCTTCCCTAAGGTTTAGTTGAGATATTACTTTATTTTTTTCTTGCCATGTAAAAAATCACCTTGAAAGGACTCAGAAAATACAGGGCTATATTTATGGTTGGGAAACAGTTTGGTTTTTGTTTTTTCAGTAAGATTTAGAGATGTTAGGCCTAATGAAAAGAAGCAATTGTACTTAAATTTAATTGGTTTTAAATTTGTGTTTTCAGGGTGCGCAATGACTTTGATGTGCTCACAAACCGCCTGATTGGCAGCCACGGCTACTGCACCCAGGTGAGTCAAAGGTCCAGTTTTGGGGCTGTCCTGTGCCTCTGCTGGGAGCTGACCTCTGGGAAGAGATGGCATTGCTTATTTTTAAGTCACAGAGTCATGGAATCACACAATGGTTTGGGTCGGAAGGGACCTTAAAGTTCATCTTGTTCCAACCCTTCCAGCCCTCCACTGTCCCAGCTTGCTCCAAGCCCCATCCAGCCTGTTCCTGAGCATCAACAGGGGTGGGGAGTCCACATCCATGCAGGGCAGCCTGTGCCAGGGCCTCACCACCCTCACAGTAAAGAATTTCTTCCTAATATCAGCTAAAGCTACACTGCTTAGGATGAAGGCCATTCCCCTTGTCCCATCACTCCATGCCCTTGTCAAAAGTCCCTCTCCAGCTCTTTAGGTGTGGGAAGGCTGCTATGAAATCACCAATTTCTTTTTGTTTTTTTCCCTTATCCCCGTAACATCAAGCACCTTCATCCGTTCTTCTTTTTCCTCCTGCTTTGGCACATTCTTGTCTTTGCTTTCAGAGCTTTCCAGGCTGGTGTTCTGCCCTCCACGTGCCTGTACCTGTGTGTCCATGTCCTCTCACTCCTCCCTGGGAGCCTCTTTGGGACTCCTTGTTTGATTTCAGTGCTGAGATATCACTGTGTTCCCTCCCTGCCCTCTCAGAAGGGGTTCCCTGTCTGATCCTACAGCTCCTCAGTGATTCCAGGATCCTATCCACTGCTCTTCTGGCTGCCACACACAAGCTTCATGTTCTCCTCTTGTTGCTGGAGGACTTTTGTACTGTGGCCACACAATGGTTCCTCAAGAAGAGGGTAGAACGTCAGCTATGGTGAATAAGAAGTGCTAAAAATATCAGTAAAAGCCTACAAACTCTGGGGAATCCTTCAGGAGAAAGACAGAGCTGTAATTGTGTGCAGTTTTTTTAAATCCAGTTCCAAGCTGCCTATACCAGAGTTATTCATGTCTTTGGGCATGGTAGTTTGCAGTATTTTTTCTGGAAACTCTCTCTTTGTTATTTCCCCTCCTGTTTCTAGCCATATGTTATTTATTAATAGTGAGCTGGTTCACTGCTGCAGCACAGTCTGCTGTTAGCTCTGCTTTCATGCACCCCAGCTGGCCCTGGTGGGATGGTAGCTGAGAAAAATATCCCATATCTCTGTTCTTGAACTTCAGGCACACTCAGGTGTGCAAATGCCACCCATCCTCTCACAGATACTTAGCTTCTAATGCAGCCCTGCTTCAGCTGGAGAGGAAATAATCAGCAATCATCCCTAGGAAATATCAATATCTGAGTGATCTGGGTCCATATGGGTAAATGTCTTTCTGAAGGGGACTTCAGCCAGAAATAATCAGTGAGAAAGGATCATAATTTGACAAATATTGTCCAACATACAAAATACATCACTGAGCACTCACAGAAATGTCATGTGGTACTGTATACAGGCTTTGAGTTTATATCATTCATGTTGTACTTTTCATTGTGAAGAAGAAGGGGCACCAAAATGTTTCCATTAAGAAAAAACCCCAAAAACACATATGAGATGTTTGAGAGTTGCATGTGAGAGTAAATAAATTATCAGCAGCTTGCCTCCAGAAGGATGAAAATTGGAAACTCCTCTAATGTCTGGACTTCAGCAAAGCTTTCAATGCTATCTCTCACAGCATCCTTTTGGACAAAAAGTCCAACCCACAGCTGGAAAAGGTTTTTTCCCCCAGAGGGTGCTGGGCACTGTCCAGGCTCCCCAGGGAATGGTCACAGCTCCAAGGCTGCCAGAGATCCAGGAGGATTTAGACAATGCTCCCAGGGATGCACAGGGTGGGATTGTTGGGGTGTCTGGGCAGGGCCAGGAGCTCGATGATCCTTGTGGGTCCCTTCCATCACAGGATATTCTGTAACTTTGTAATTTCCTCATTTTACTTTGGGAGATTTTGCCCAAAATATCTAGAATGTTTTTATAAGCAATTTTAATCCTAACCATAAACCTAAAGCCACTACAAAAATTTGGGGTCATGTATATGTGTAACCTTATCAATCCTAAATCAGTCTTGTATTGATTAACTACTGATTGGTTTTTGGTGGTTTTTTTTTTTGTTTTGTTTTGGGTTTTTTTGTTTGTTTGTTTTGTTTTGTTTTTCTTTATTTTAACGTCCCAAACAGGAATTGGTGAACTTGCTTTTGACTGGCAAAGCTGTGTCCAATGTTTTCAACAATGTGATAGAGCTGGACTCTGGGAATGGCAATATCACCATTTTGAAAGGCATCACGAGTCGCAGTGATATTGGTTTGCTGTCCCTGTTTGAGCACTATGATGTCTGTCAGGTATGCTTTCCATTCTCCTGGCTTAATTAAAAAAAAGTTATTTTAAAAATCAGTTTGGAGTAAGTAAAACAGGAAAGAAATTACTGGTTTGGTTCAGTTTATCTTTTCTGTGCTGTAGTGGTGGTTCTATTACCAGTAAAAAAAGTTACAGGCAATTGAAATAGCTGTTAATGCATTGGGATTGTTCCCTTTAATTGCTTTTGATAGTCATGTTTTAATTGTAGTCATCATGAAAATGAAAAGATAGATTAAAACTTTCAAAGGAGTGACAGGTACTAATTTACCTCAGGAAAAACCTGTGTAAGGATTTCACTAGCTCTCCATCAACAGGAGGTGGAGGATGGCAGGATGGGCTTTTTTCCTAAAGACGTGTTCTGCCCTAAACAGCCAACCTCGTGTTTGATGCTGGAATATTATTTAAAATTCTCTTGCTTTTGTTAGATACTTGTAGCAGTCCCACCTGCGTCTGTAGCAGCAGCACCTCTACAAAAGTTTGAAAGTGATCACCAAAGGATTTGTTTGTTTTGATCTGATCTAAACGTGTGATTTTAACTAAAGCTTGATTTTAACTCCTTCCCCTATGGCTGAAGTCAGCTACATTCTTCTGCTACTGGCAAATACAGTTTTTGTTATTTTAATTAGCACAATCATTTACATGATTCACAGGACTACAAAAGCCTTGAATTCAGTCAAAACAGCCTATCAGTGTACCCAAATCAGATAATTCAGAACAGAGTGGACTAAAAATAAATAAGCTTCTGTTTCTAGTTCAGACTTCTTTTTCTTTTCTATAAACAGTGTGACATTTAAACCCTCAAAAAAAAAAAAAATGGTTATACACCACTCCAGCATGTTTTCCATTCTCCAGTGAGGAAAATGACTTGGGAGTAGCAAAATGGTAAATGAGGTCAGGGCAGGTAAGAGCTATTTCTTACCTGCCCTCTAAAAATAAAATAAGTTACCCAGAGATTCAGACACCGTTTTCCACTTATTCTGCAAATTATATGGTAGAGGGGATCTGTTTCTGCTGCTGGGCTCTTGCATGGGAGCTGGACTCATGAGCAGAGATCTGTTTTTCCAAGCCAGTGACTTAATCAGTTACAGAAACTCCAGTAGATGTAGTTTCCTTTCTTTCTTTCTTTTTTTTTTTTTTTTTTTTTTTTTTTTAAGCGTCTACGCTAGTTGGGCATCTGTTGCAAATTGTCCTGGTTTTTATTAAGAACATCTGGGTGTTCTCTGCATTTCAGTTCAGAGGCAATGTCTACTTAGGGCTGGGACAAAAGTCAGATTCTGGTGGATTTTGGCCCCAAACTGGGGAGTCTCCACTGTGGCTTCAGCGTGAGGGGCCAGATTCTGCTTCCTGTTATAAAACTTAGAGCAGTTCAGGAAAAAGAAATGTCAGTGGCAGTTTGCAGAGGTGGAACTGAGAATAGAGTTTGTCTTTCAAAGTGACTCTTTTATTCCTCTCAGCATCCAATTACAGTGTGCTCTGAGGCTGGTGACTGAGCCCAGCCATGGAAAAGGACTGTCATTTTTGGTTGGGTTTATTTTTTGTTTCCAGGAGTAAGAAAATCCTGAGCGTGCTATATGGTGAATCATAGACACTGGAGTCAGAAAACTCCCTTTAGGTCACATCCAGCCAATCTCTCAGGGGATAACTCAGGATATTTTTGTGTCCTGTTATATAGCAGGGTTTCTTTTAAAAATCTGTATCCATGAAGTTTCTGCCTTTTTGTTCAGATGGCCATTTTTACATTGATTTTAGTGCATATAACTGATCTTACAGTTTTTCTCGTCCATTTTCTCTACTCTTAAAACATGAATAAATGCAAATAAAGATCTGCAGCTCTTTGTGAATTTGGAGATTTTAATATCTACCACACAACCTGTGTTTGGAAATACTATTAATAAATCAGACTCTTCATTTACTTAGTTTCCTCTAATTATAATTTTACTCATAATCCAACCTGTCCCCTAAACAATTCATCCCCATCCGCTGGGCATTTGCAGCTGATGTAACAGTGCCTCCCTTTTTTATCAGCACATCCTGTCCAAAGCTTGTTTTTATTTCCCTGCTCTAGACTTGTTCCAACTTACCAACACATTTAGGACAGGATATTCAAGATTCCAGGCTAGATGCAGTGAATCCACCTGGAGAAAGACTTCTCTACCATTTAATCTCATTTTTTTCTAATATGTGGAGCATTTGTGTGTAATCCACAATTCCCTTGGCGTGGCTTCTAAGTTCCAGATACTGTGAGGGCACGTGAATTAATCCTCAAACTCCCAACAGTGGCAAATGCAAAGAAAATGATCCATCCCTTTTCCTGCAGTGATTGCCTGGAGAATCCCTCTGTTCCCCATCCATTCTTCTCCTCCAGTGGATGCTGTGTTATCTTTGCTGATGAGAAAAACGTGTGCCCCGAGTAATTTGTCTGGAATTGTTCATGTTCAATCATCACTCTCAGCCCTGACATATCACCAAACTCCGTGGAGTTTTTGCACTGTAATTACTTGCTGCAAATTGTTTCTCAGTGACAGATGGATCCGTTCCATCTGTTTCATGTGCAAACGTTTAGTTTCACAGTGAGATTCTGGATTTTAATGGGGAGAAAAAAAAGCTAAAAGTCCAATTTTGCTACTTTTCAGTAGGCAACTTACACATCTGTGGGTTTCTTCTCTTTGTACTAAGGCCCTATTTAAGCAATATCAGTTCCATGTGATCTTAGACGTTTCACTTAGAAGCCCAAATTGAGATTTTAGGTTTCCTGGTGTTTATTTTGAGCATGTTGAGCAGTAGAAACATTTCCACATGAAATTGCTAGGGCTTTCCTCTGTCTGCTGAGCTGCAGGATACAGCAGCTCAGGGAAGTTCAGTCTCAGGGATGCTGAGTGGTTTCTCAGCAGGGACAAGACCTTGGAGAAGGGGATGAGGCACAGGAATGGGCAGGACCAATTTTAGCACTCCTGGGTGAGAAAATCCCTGTGTTTGGGTCAGAGCCTTTGGCCTAAATGCCACATTAAAATTGCAGGTGGAAAGGCTTAGAATGGTGAAATTCTTTCTTTCAAAAAGTCTTGAGATGTTAAAAGTAGGAAGAGGTGGAAACAGAGACTCCTCATGTTTATGCCAGGTCACAAAATAGCAGTGAAAAAGGGAAAAATAATCTGCATTCTCAGGTAATAAATTTAACAGATTATTATCCTTATTATCATTCATAACTTGCTAATTATTTAGTAATGTTAATAACCAATTAACAAACACCACAGTGCTAATTAACATGAATAATGATAATCATAACAATAATATGTAACATTTACATGCCATTTCCTATCAGCAGATCTGTGCTTTGCAAGAGTGGCAAGTGTCATTTCCACATTACAGAGAGGGGTAATAAGTGAATAAAAGTCAAAGTGCTTCTCCCAGCAGGTCACCCAGTAAGCTCCTGGCTGAACTGGGATGAGTACGGGTCTGAATCTCTCATTTTAGAGGCAGTGTGGTGCTGGCTGATCAATCTCACCTTCCTTCTGAAATGTTTTTTTGAAACCACTTTAGGTATGTGCTGTTGTATGTGAGGAAGTAGAAATATTCAAAGTTGTCTCTTTTGAGAGAAAGAGGAAGTGGAAATATTCAAAGTTGTCTCTCTCTGATTTGTCTTTGTTTTCACCAATTCTCTCCTGCTTTAAGCTGTCGTGTCAGCTGAACCTGCTGTTGTCTGACCTCCCAAATTCCCCCTACTCTGATTCCTGACTGTCCCAGCCCCTGCCTGAGCTGCCAGCACTTCAAGGGACCTGGTGCATTTAGGTTTTGCTTCTCTGAAAATGGAGAGGACATTGACAAAGAAACTACGCACATTTCCCCCCATTTCTTTTCAAAAAGACGGAGTTAAGCAAGAGAAACAAACAGAATTTATTCATTAAAATTCCACAGATGGGAAATATTAGTTTTGGTCCTTTTGAAGAAACCACTCTGTGCTATGACAAGGCCTGCTTGAACGATGAAATTCAGCACACGTGCTCTGTCTCCTGGCACCTCACCTGTGTTTCTGCCCTGTCCCTTCTGTAACGTTCATCTTCCCAGGGAAATGTCTAAACAATCCCTTTTCCCCATCAGATGGGCTGGATTCAGGGCAGACATTGGTGGGGTTGTAGAGGGGAAAGTTTAGAAAGAGGGTTTGAACCTCCTGGTTTGAGAGACCAAGCACAAAAACACGCAAGTGCAAAATGGAAACTTTGGTTGACTTCAATTTTCCATTCATTTTTCAGGAGTAGGGGTTGGTGTTGTGCCCTGTAGATGCAGCAAGGGAAGCTGCTATTTATGTAAGACTTTGGTGAACATCACTGTGGGCAAAAACATGGAGTACATTCAAATTTGACTGAAACAAGGCTGACAAAGCACTGTCCTCTGAGAAAGTCTGTTCTTCATTCCTTGTTTTGACATCTCCCTTGCTAGCCTGGAACTGAAATTTTCCTTAATGAAGTCCTATTGTCCTCTGAGTTATGTCCAGATATTTTCCCAGAGGCCAGTCACTGTTGCTGGGGTATTGGCATTGCTTCCATGTCGACATCCTTCCAAATGAAGTAGAATCACAGAGTTTTTATTTAAGACAACAAGGTCAACAAAGCCCACATGTTTAGGAGAGCTCTGCGTGCTTTGCTAAGAGGTAAAGCAGAAAATGATAACTCAGGTATTTTCCACATGTCTCTCTAGATTATAAACACCTGCATTTGGGTCTGGGTTTATTCCATCTCACTTTAGGTGCTTTTTAGGCTGAAAATGCTCCAGGTCATAGTTCAGCCAAGTCCCTGCATCACTGGTGAATGGGAGGGTCTAAAGTTCTGACAATACCCATCTCTTGCTTATTTGATTTTACAGCCAAAGCCCAAGGGCTAACCTGCATTTAAGGGCCTAGAAATAAATGCAGAAGTGTTCTGTGGGCTGAATCCTGCCCTGTCCTTGTCATTGCAGTGATGTAACTCCCTGAAGTGGGCTAGAAACTTCGTGTGTAGTGAGGAAAAGGCAAAATGCTGAAATCTGAGTGAGGGTCTGAATCTCCCTCAGAATTTCTTCATTTTTGGGACATTCCAGAAGAGCGGCTGAGTGGAACAGGGATGAGGAAAAGATCTTGAAGCTGCCTGGCACCCTGAGGTCTGTTTTCCTTGCCACATCTGCTGCCTTTTACACCATTAATCAGAAGCCAGTGCTTCCCAGGAGTCTCTCTTTTGCTTTGGGAGTCTTAGAATTTAACACACATCTCCTTCTATTCTTCTTCAGTCGTGTCCTTTTTTCCCTCTCAGTTCATTATCAGAAAGATTTCCTTTTCTACAAAAAAAAAAAGACAAAAGAAAAAGGGATCCAGAGTTGCAGAGAAATTACCTAAGGCTCTAGTGTAGCAGTAGTATTTGCTTTTATTTTATAAATACATGGCTAAAAACTTCAATTTCTGTCTCACCTGGCATAGTGCATACTCTGAATCTCATAAGATTAATATTATTTTTCTCAATCTGATTGAAATCAAGTGTTTGGCAATGGCCATAACTTTACCCTCACATTGTCCCTTAATTATCTGCAAATGCAGCAGTGATGGGGCTGACCTGGTGTTTCAGTGGGGTCACTGCTCCCCCCAAGGGCTGCTGAAAAGGTGTCTCTGATTTTACACCACTGACACTTCCCTCATAACACCCCTGGAACATTGTTCAATATTCATTTAGAAAAGGTCATTGCAGCTGTGGGGAATAAAACACTGCCAGAACAAACAATGGGCTGTTGCCTGTAACTCTGAAAGCTTTGTGTAAGTATTCTGTTGCCTGTCAATGCTGCTGGATTAGGTACTACCAGAAATTCCTCATTTTGACAGACCCCAGCCCTTTGTGGAACCATTACACACTGGGATTGCTTCTCAAATAAACATCTCTAGCAGTTGTATTCAAGGAGAGAAACATAAAGCAAGGAATGATTGATTGTAACTGGAAAATGAGTAGTAAAGTCCTACAAGCTGGGAAGTGAAATCATGTTAAGTGATAAAACTCCTGGAGAAAAATGCCATCAGATTGGCCATATCCAATCACCCTGCTTGGTTTTGGTATCACATTCTCTTGCTTGTTTCTTTTGGAATGCAGATTCCAAGAGATGGCCTCATTCAAGGGACAAATCAGGGCTGAATGGTGAGGTACCATCCACTGGCAGATCTGCTGGAATAATTCTCCAGCAATAAGGATTTGTCTGTAGGTTGAATTTCACCGTTGTGTGAATACCCACAGCTGCCAGATGGAGGATGAGCCCTTTGAAGGTGCTTGCTTTTGAAAAGTTGATGTTTCCCAAAGATTAGAAGGGTGTCCCTGAAATTTATGAGCGTTCTTGAGGGCTTTGTAAGAGAGAGCATCAGGGTTAGGGAAGTCTCCATAGGAGTTGAAAACATACAGCACAAAAGGACACCTCATTCATCCCCCCTTAATTTCCTTTTGCCTGAAAATGATTAATGAGCCTGCTGGAAAACCAGTACTTGAATAGTGATAAAAACACAGCCATTGAGCTCTCACCAAAAATAATATTTCATAAAAATGATGCAAGTCACATATCCCTGATTTTCCTTTGGAATTCAGCCCTACAAATGTAGGGAAGACACTGGAAATGAGGGCTCTCTGTCAGGCTCTTGTTGGATGACACAGACACTCTGCTGAGTTTGAGGGGTTTCCTGAGGAGTCAGAACCCTGTGTCTTCATGTCTGTTCTTCCCTGTCCTGTTTCCAGGTTTTATTCCAGGATTTATGCAGTGTTACTGCCACCAACCAGGCTGGTCAGGCAGCTGAGGAAGCACTCAGGCCTCACCAGTTAAATGAGGGCATAATTCTGTGTATGGGGAAGGGTCTGGAGAGTCAGTGCAGTGAGGAGCTGCTGAGGGAGCTGGGGGTGTTTAGCCTGGAGCAAAGGAGGCTCAGGGATGACCTTGCTGCTCTCTGGAACCCCCTGACAGGAGGGTGTAGTGAGGTGAGGGTCAGCCTCTTCTCCCAGGCAGCAAGTGACAGGACAGGAGGAAACGGCCTCAAGCTGCACCAGGGGAGGTTCAGGCAGGACATCAGCAGGAATTTCTTCACTGGAAGTGTGGTCAGGTGTTGGAATGGGCTGCCCAGGGAGGTGGTGGAGTCCTCGTTCCCAGGAGTATTGAGGAAACCTCTGGATGTGGCACTCAGTGCTCTGGTCTGGTTGTCAGGGTGATGTTCAGCCAGAGGTTGGACTCCATGGTGCTGGAGGTGTTTTCCAACCTAAATGACTGAGGGGTTCTACTCCACAGGACAGCCATGCTTGGAGAAGCAGCCAAAGGAATCCTCACAGTGGGATTGTCATTTCCTTGTCAGCAGCACGGCTCCATGTTATATTTTGTACAAAATATGTTTTGGTGTCAAAGGCAGCAGCTCCTCCTCAGCTGGTTTAATTGATGAGACCAAAATGAAGACTTCTCCCTTCTTCTGAGAGAGGAGGATTTGAGCTACAGTATTTTTAGACTCTCTCAGTTGTCTCAAAGTTCATCCCCTCGCTGCTTTCTGCAGAGATTGTAATTGAAAAGTACACATTTTTGGGGAATGTTCCTAGAGCCCTCAATCATCTGAACAGTTTGTCCTGGCTTCAAGGGGATGGTTCATGTGAGTGAGAGCTGGAGTGGACTTTGAAAGTTCTGTATCTCTCTCATCTTTGTCAAATGTTGTTTGATGAAGCTGGGAAGTTGCCTTTGCAGACAAACGTAGGAAGAACACATTTTTAGGAGGAGACTGGCTGTTCTTTTTGGCTTTGACTTATCTGCATATTAAAATATGCATGTTTGTGAGGCTGAATCTTTTCATCTGTGTCCCTCTAATTTGCCATCTTTTGTTGAAACTGCGTATTTTCTTTTTTGATAACTCTTGTTACGAGTGTTATTGGAAGCTTGTAAAAAAAATTCTTTACTTCCAAGCCAAGAATTTACATGAAAAGCAAAACTGTTGTATAAAAGGCTGTTTTAAATAGATATTAGCAAAGTAATGAGTCAGGGAACAGTTACTTAATTAGCTGGAGACTTGTTATCTAACATCAGAAGAAATTCTCATTGTGGAAGGCAGCTGAATTTGCACTTGTAACACTTCAGATATAAATTCTAAATGTCCCTCAAGATGAAAACACAAACTCCTTCTCATTTAGGGTACTGGTTAGAGTTTTGATTTCAACAGAATTAATGTTGGCTTCTACCTTTTGGCTGTTACCATTTGCTCCTGTGCCCAGGGTGAAGAATTGAGGGCTGCACTGTAGGAGCTACATCCACAAATCTGTGTCTAAAAATCATGTATAAGAATTTTTCTGTTAAAATTTCCTCAGTTTCCACTAGGGCTTTTTCAGTGAAAAAATCCTGAAAGGAAAATGACTGAAAGCAAAATGTTTAATTTCAGATTTCAGTTTCCCTAAGCAGTTTCTCAAAGGTACAAAACCCAGCTGCAGTGCTGCTGCTATCCCCTTCCTCCATCCCTTATAGATTAAATCTCTTGAGTATTCTATTTTAAAACATCTGTGAATGAATATGAAAGTTCTTATTCACTTCTTAGAGAATATTGAGGTTATTTATAAATATACTTTCAAAAGAAGGGCAAGGGCTTAGAAAAGGCTTTTGTTAAAGTTTTATTTTCACATGTGCACATTTAATTTTTAAGAATAACCAAGCAAAACAAATGCTGCTGTCATTGCTTTCTTCTATAGCTGAAAATACATCTTTGGACTGTGAGCTAGAAGGTGATAAAGTAAAGGAATATATTACTTTCTTCACTCAACAAAAGATTTTGGGCTCAGCTGAGTTGCCCAGGCAGGGAAGTCTCAGGGCACTTGAGTCTCCTACCTGGTTTCCAGTCACTGTTGACTGACAGCTCAGCCTCCATTGATCCCATGCTGTATTCCTGTGGTCCCCATCTTCCTTTTGGTTCAACTCATCTGGGATCTGATCTTTAAGCTGTAAGGGCACTACAGCTGCATTTCATCACCTGCCATAACTCAGGGCCTAATATGTGCTTTTATGCTCGATGAATTACCAGAGCTGGACTGGTCTGTGTCATCAACAGTCTCTAATGAGCCTTCATTAGTGTTTGTGGACTTGAATAAATACATGGCATTACAAATTTTATGTTTTCCACTGATGCTTTGGGAAGGCTGAGCTGGAACAGAGACTGGACAAAGGTGGAGAATAAAGTAGAGATTTATTAAAAGGCCTGAAAGATACACCTTGGGCAGGACAAGAGCCTGGCCAGGGCTACAACCAAGGTGGACCCAAAATGGTCACAAAATGGTCACAAAATGGACACAAAATGGTCACGAAATGGACTAACGGTCAGGAGGTCTCCCACTTGGATCAGTTTTGCTCCATTTGCACCTTGGGGTTGGATTGTCCAATCCCAGCTCCAGCTGATGCAGTCCCATCCTTCTTGTTCTCTCCCTTCAGCCACCGTTGTTTGTGCTCTGGGGCCTGGAAACTTGTCCCAG
>VZUI01088632.1:0-33617 GCA_013401135.1 Cettia cetti | reverse complement strand
GGGATGCGCCCGCCCGGCCGCGCTGGGCTCTGCTGCCACCTCCCGGCCGCGCCGCGCACTGCGCCCGCCGCTCCCTCCGCGCGAGTGCGGCTTGGCTCTTACTTCGCTTGATGTATTTATTTATCGGGAAAAACGGTGTGAAACGGCTTCACCTGCTGTCCCGCCAGGCCGCCGCTCTCTGGCCCGACACCCCGCAGACACACCCGCTGGTGGCAGGGGCACCGTCGTGCCCCCCACACCCCCCCACCCCGCGCTGTGGGGCGTGGGTGTGAAGTGCTAGGCAGCTTGTAAACAATGGGAGAATTAACGCTTCCACATTAAAATGGCCTGTCCGTGTGCTCCCGCATTCCACTGCGTGTGCGCAGGGATATTTATAGTTAAGGAAACTTGGCCAAAGCAGTTAGAATGTCTTAAATGCAACATTTTAGGCATTTCATTGCTTGAAAATTGATACTAATCAAGGGGCATCCAAAGTGATCTGATTCATCTTTTTCCTTTCAGTTAACAATGTGGGAATGTCCTATGCTTATCCGGAATATTTTATTGATATTCCAGAGCTGGAGAAGGTAAGTGCTTTTGTGGTACCTTCTAGTGTTCTACTGTGGTTGGCAAATATTATAGAAGTATTTACGTTTGGTTAAGGAACCCACATAATGAGGTTGTGTTCAAAAGCTGGGAGATTTCCATAAGCAGCATAACACAATGCTGATGATGTCAGTCTCACTCTCACTTCTTGGTGGTGTTCTTTACTTACTTTTCCCTGCTGCTTCTGCCCCTGTCCCTGGCCTCATCTGGCTGTTGTTTATGAGCTGCTTTAGCTTCTGCTGGGGGGCTTCTTATGTGACTGAAGGGGAGGAAGCAATTTCATGGATGAAAGCTGCTTAGTCCGCAACACTAACAAAACTATTTTAGGCAGTTCATAATGTAGGGACAATCTTGGTTGTACTGGATACATCGAAAACTCTGATTATGATCAATTTCACTGGTGCGTAATTTTCTTTCTGAAACCCCTATAGCTCACTGGGTCCACTATGGTTTTGTGTTTTCTGCTTAAGTGTTGTTAAATACATCTGGTGTTTGGTTCACCTTCAAATAAGCTTCATAATGTATAGCAAAAAAAAAAAAAAAAAAAAAATCTCAGTTTTTAAACTGCCGCATAAACTTTTAAGTCACTAAAACGGTGAAGAGTATAATACAGTAGTTAATTTTAACACATGTGAAATATAAGAATTTATTTAAGTTTGTAAGTATTGCAAATAGTGTTAGAAAATAGTGTGATACACCTGTGTTGTTCTGCATTAATGCAAGTCCCTAATCAAAGATGAGGCCTGACCAAGAGCAGTTCACAGACTTTGCTTTGAAAGCCTGTGACTGTTCCTGAAACTTAAGCATGTAGGCAAGGAGAAAAGGCAGATAATTTATCCCAGCACTTAAACCTGGGGGATGTATAAGTACTGTTCAAATAACTTAAAATGAGTAAACCCCAAAACTTGTGTTCTTGCAGACGATCGACAAAATGGTTAACATTAACATCATGTCTGTTTGTAAGGTAAGTCACCAACACTTCTTGATTATTCAACACCAGAAAACAAGATTCAGTTGTCTGAGGGAATTACTTTAACCTACAGGTTACACTTTTTGTCTTGGAGAAACCCAGGGGTTCTGATTGTCATATTGGAGTCTTCTGATTTTTGTGTGAAATGTAATTTGTTGCAAAGATATCTATTAGCTATTTGAAAGGTGCAAGGTAAGTACATAAAACAGCACTTAATGCTTCTTCACGATTGTTCTTCTATCCTTATAAATGCTTCATTCTTCTCCCCCTGCATCTGTGTTTCTTGGGATGGGCAGCCCTTTTCTCTGCATGGCTAAGGTTTTTGTACACTGTGTAGTGAGAAGACACTTGAATATTTTCTGCAAAATATATTAGCAAGAAGGAAAACCAAACTCCAGAAGCATGCGTTAACTTTACTTCAGAAGTTACCTTCACTTTTTGATATTTAAACTGAAGGTTTTATTGAGAAGTCAGCATGACTTCAGACTGAAACACATGGCTGCTCTCTTGTTCATTAACATGAGGTCCATTCAAAAATGAGTAGTATCCTAGTATATCAAACCTTAAAAAGGACAGAGGCAATAGCTGCTTACACGTCACAGGGATGCTGTTAGTGTATTACCAGTGTGTGCTGATGAAACTCCTTGTGACTATTCACTGCTAAACCTTCTTATGCATAAGTGTATCTTTATTAGCTGAGTGTTAACCTTCTCAGAGCTGAAATATTAGGAGTTTCAGAGATAGCTCAAAAGATTTGACTTTTTTGCAGCTCTTCTGAGTTGGGGAGTCTAAACTCTGGTATCCATGTGTGGAGGCACAGCACCTCTTAAAACAATGCTTGAATAAGATTCTCACACTTTATTAAAACATAGACAAAACATAGACAAACACTGAAAATGCAGCCATTGCATGACTGAGTTGGGAGTTGGTAATGCCAGCTTACTGCTGCAAGCTCTTACTTCTGCATGCATCTGACATCTCAGAAGTACTTCTTGGAAAGTTAGAAATGCCCTAACAGGGAGTCTTCAGAAGCCTTTCACCTGGAAGATGACTGTGAGCCTGACAAGTACAGATCTTCTAGTTCACTGAGAAGGACAGCCCATGGTGTCTTCGTCCCCCTGCAAGATTTAATCAGAGAAGTCAGTTATGAATGAGTTTTCTCTTAGGAAGTTGTTTAAGTTAACAGCTTCATCAGGTGTACATCTGAAGAAGTGTCATGCACAGACTTACTCTGCTGAGGTGTGAGGTCTGTGCTGTGCCAGCAGAGGGAGTGCACTATTCAGTGATAAAAGAATTTGGGGTGTCAGTCTTGCTGGGAGCATTTTGTTAGAGTAGAAAAGTTACAGATGAACTACTTCAATATGTATATCTGAAGATGGGAGGGTAGAGTAATAGTTTAACTCAGAATACACCTAAAGTTCCAGAGAAGCAGCTAGACTGTGTTCTTTTCTTAAGTAAACTGACAACAGTTGTAGCTTCAGTTGTAGTGTCAGCGTTCATCAACAATTTAACAAAATTGTCAGCTTCTCATAAAATTTGCGTCCTCTCAGCCTCTTCACATTCTAAAATGGCTATTTTTGCACCTGTAGAAGCTTACTGAAGATCTGCTTGCTGTATGTTAATAGTGGTTTTGCTTCTGTTTGAAAAATTTTTCTTGACTGTGAACAACTCCTGCTACTGCATTTAATCAGAGTTTGAGCATAAGATTCCAAGCTTGAAAATGTTTTCTCCTGCATGAGTGTATTGTGTAATTAAACAGTAGGCATGCCAGATGCTTAGTGTTTTGGGGAGAAGAGCACATTAGAGATGTGTGCCATCTGTAAGATACTTTTTCAGGAGAACCCATAGAACTAGAGAATCATGGTATATAAAAAAAAAAAACAACTTAGGAAAAGTCTGTATATCTTTTTACTTAGACTTTTAGGATGTAATCCTGTGAATATTTAGTTCTGGTTTTGAGATTGATACTATCTCTTATATATACATGTGTGTTTCATGGTTCTTGTCATAATCTCATCTCAAGCTTCTTGAGGGATTTAAATACCAGAACTTTAATGATTGTTGGTAGCAGTTAAGGTAATGTGGGTTTGTATTATAGCTTTTGGATATCTTGTTGCATTTTGAAACACAAATATTAGTGGCATTGAGTGAAATATCAGGTCAAAATCCCTGGGTTTTTTCATTAAACAGCAGCAAGTGTTGAAAAATCAAAATTAAAGTTGTTATGTATAGTTTTAATCATAGTTCCTTTGTATAACCTCATCTTCTTGAGTCACTTAATCTTTGTATTTTAGAGCCTCTAGTTTCACTTCAGAAAACAAACTTGATTTGGCTATTGGCCTAATGTCCTGAAAGCCAAGGGTAGCAGAAGGGCTGTCCAGTGAAAATGTGGGTAGGTAATGAGCACAGAGCTTCAAATGCTTCAGGGAGCCCTTGTTTTTCCTTTGAAAGCTGCAAGAGTTACTTGTTATGGGAGGAACTGCAAGTTTATTTCTTTGCAGCATCACAACCTGCTAATTGCATTGGGAGTGATGCATAAACTTATGTTCTCTTAAAAATGAGAAGGACTAAATAGTTGAGGGAGTGCTGGCTTAGTGGTTGGTTAAGCAAGGAGCTGAATTGGGTTGCAGGCTATTATATTGTGGGGGGATGCAAATTTTAGGCTTGCAGGCCAGGCTTCACTTGGAAATTGACATTAACAGATGGAGCTGGAGAGTAAATTATGTACGTGGACATCCCTTGTGTCTGTGGTAGTCTTCACGTTGATGACTTTACTCATGTTTTATACTGAGTGTCAAAACAAAAGGCTAATAGGCCTTACAGCATCAAGGATTTTTGTTGTCATATTTGAGATGCTTTTAATTTTCTCAAGACTTCAAAATATTTCATGTTGAACTGAGAGATCTGGTGTGAGCTGCCTCTGTACTGGAGGAATAGTGAGAGGGGAATTCCACCAGATTGTGAATCCCAGGCAGGACATGGGAATAACTTGTACAAAGTCTAAAACTGAGTTTAAGAAAGAAAGCAACAACAGTACCCACAAGCAATATAAAATTAAAAGGAGGAGCAGAAGTTAGTGTATTTGAGAAAGAGGGGAAATATTCTTATGCAGACATGTGTGTAGAAAGAAGAAAAGCCTGGGGAGCAACAATTCTGAAAAGACAGTAGGAAATGACATCTCCCTCTCTCCAATGTGTGATCAGTTGGGCTAGTGCAGCCTAATACCACATCTATAAAGGTACCTTACAAGAAATCAGGTGATAGTTGCTTGTCCCCCACAAGAACCCGACATGCATTTTTGTATTTTCTGTGAAAAGGGTCACAGTAAGTGGAACATAATTCTGAGGACAGTGGCAGCACTGACTTGTAAGAAGAGATTACTCTGTGTGTGTATTCCAGTCTAGTCAAGAGATTTTTTTACATTTATATTCAAAGTCATAATCAAAGAGGGGGTTGATGATTTAGCTAAGTACATAATATAAGTTTAAAGCAGAGAGAGGGGCAGTTGCCAGTTCTTGGAGAAGGAGCAAGCATCCTGTGAAGGTGGTCATGAATATCATTAGGTGGTCCAGAGGGAGAAATTCAATGCTGTGGTTTCCCCCCTTGCTGACTTTGAACTTGAGAGTGTGATACACAGAAGGCTGGATCAAGGGAAATGTAGCTGTGATAAATATTTTTAAGCAATAGTCAGAGAAGCACTGGGGATTTTTGGTCAAAGTACAAGTAACTTGGGAAAATTCAGGAAATCCTAGAGTTCTGTGGCTTTCTGTAGATTTGAGGTTGACACTAACATGTATTTTGCCTCTTTAAAAGAACAAGTTCAGCCTTATTATTTGAGCAGTCTTTGTCCTGTGTAAAGGGCAAGAGGAGAAATAGTTATTTTGAGAGCTTTCATTTTTTAACTTGACTCCAAAAGTTGGTGGCTCTAAATAGGGAAAACTTGCTGTTCTAAAACTGTTGCTCAGAGGAAAGTCACTGAAAATGAAAGGGGCTTCTTACTTCCACAGTTCTTTTTTTATGTCTGGTGCCCCTGACATGTCCACGTGGTGTTACTGTGTGAGTTGAGCAGACGTCAGGTTTATTTGCTAGTTTTTACAAATAGAAATAATTCTTGTTTGGCTTGGGGTACAAGCTGCATTAAGAAGTTACTGTTTCAAGAGAGACACATTAAAGTACTTTCTAGATGCTGATAATAGGCTTCACAATCAATTTAACTACCAGTGCCTGAGAACAGTTCCTTAGTTTTTCAGAGTAGTGTCTGCGGGCGAGGGTGCCAGTTAACTTTGTTAAACAGCTACTGCATTTGTGAACTTGTGTGAATCTTCTGCCCAGACATTCTTGAGTTGTCTCATGGTAGCAATGATGTTTTTGTACATGAGTGGGTGCACCACAGGGGATTCCTGATCTATAAAAACTTATATTGCTCTGAGTTGTTCAAATTTCACCCCAGGTTTGTGAATGAGGGAAGCTTCTTAGCTGCATAACACTCTAGCAAACGTGTCCAAATTCTCAAGCCTCACCCTTTGTTCCATTTGTATAGCCCTAAGTTAGAGAAAGGGTATCATTTTATCCTTTCAAAGTGGAAAGAATGACTTGCAGTTGTAACATCACAAAATGATTTATCTCTAAATATACAACTGTGGTATTAGATTTCTGGCATTGTATAACAGTTGTGGGGCCCATAAGGTCTGACGGATGACTTTTAATATTTATCTCACCTTTTCTTGCTGTATTTTAGTCGTCTGAGTAACATCACTCAAAAGATATTCATAATTTTTCATATCTTTCTTTCCAAAAGCTCTATTTCTGAGCTATTGCGTGACCAGATTGAGAAAAGACTACAACACCATGATAACTAAGAATGGGAGGTTTTCTTATGAAGAAAAATCATTGGAAATCTATGATTATAACTCCCAACTATATTTATTAGTCCTCTAATAGCAGCTTTTAGTTGTAGTGCCTGCTTTAGAACATAAATTAAGCCATAAGTCTGTGCATTCTTGTATTTGCAAGTAGGAATCTTTGCTTTGTTAGGGTAAAAGTGGTGTTACTTTTTCCACAACTAGAAGGTAGAGGACAGGTTTGGTGAGGAAGAGTGGACCATGCAACCAGTGCTTGCCAGGAATGTAATAAATGCAGTTGCAGATAAAAGGACATCAATAAATGATAGCTGCCTATAAAAAATTATTGAACTGGTCTGTAATCAATCTCTATCTTAAGTTGGTCATTTGCCCTGAGCATTCTGGAACTTGAGATCTGGATGGTTAGATATGAAAGAAGTTGACTTAAAAATAAAGCAACCCTCCAAACCAAAGGAACTACACCCCAGACTCTATGGCAACATTGTGTGTGTGAAATGATTGGAAAACGTACAAAAAAGAGAGTGCAACAACCACTCTTCATGGTTGTGTGCTAAACATAACTTTTAGCCAGACTCTGTAAAATATCAAAGATTAACAACTTCTGATGTTGAGTAGTCTGTTCTGAACAAATTTGTCAAATGCACGTGCTCTACTTTGCTCCAATGCAAATCTTCACAAAGAAAAATGCTTTGTTTTGGATGAGCTGGCAGTTTTCATGTAGCCTAACTACTTGTCTGGAATTACCTGAGTCGTCAGAGTCTTGGGAACATTCATATTTTCGACTGTAGCAGTCTGTGGAAAACAGTATTCCTTCAGAAAAAAGGAAGGAAGAAAGCCTAACCATGTTCAGTAATCACCAACGGAAGGCTCTCTTTTTAGGGCAGCTCCCAACCTCTCCTTTAGGCTTCCTGACACTTCCTTCTACCTGTGTGAAATTGCCTTCAAAGAAACAAACACTACTGTAAAATTCTCTGGCATCCTACATGCAAATTCCTATAGATTGACTTGCAAGACTTTGCCTTTTATGAAATACACACCGTTACAGAACTGTCTCTAAACAAGACCTAGCTAAAATTTGGATTTTTTTCATCTGGGAAATATTTTTTCAATTCTAGATTTTGTGGTTTTGAACTGCCATTTTTCATGGCATGTCTGAGATTACAGCTATTGAACACAAGTGTTAACCAGTTTGGCTGTTTTGGATAAGTATCATATGATGCAAACAGGGTGGACACCACTGACACCATTATTAGTGATGCAACGACATTTCTGCTATTAATTGTTTTATTTAAATCAATGCTGAAAATATTTTACATGTGTGTACAGTGTATAAAATTGCCAGACCTGAGTATGGTTACAGAACACCCTGCCAGCATTTTTCCAATCATGCACTTTGAGTGTGCAGTTGGCTGGATCAGGTGAGTCTGACTCAGAGCATTGCCTTCTGTTATCTTGCTCTTTAAAAATAATGCTATTTTTACATCAAGATACTGAATAGTCATAAATATCTTTTTTTCACACATCACACGGTGTAAAAATACTGATAGAAATTTTTGCCTTATGTCACATAACTTTGAAATTCCCTCAAAATAAGAATTTTAGTAAAACAAAAGGAAGTGATGTTGAGTATGAAATCCAGTTTTGCCATCAGTATTTTTCTGTGGAAGGGGAAAAAAATTGATTGCCTGTCCAGCTGAACTTCAGAAACAAATCATTTAACACAGTTGGTAGTGAGAGACTTCTCGATTTCTCTCCAAATGGTGTACCTATTGCTGTATTTAAGCTGTCAATGGCTTCATAGTTTTTTTTATTTTATGTAATCCACCAATTATTGTAGCATATTTTAGTAGCCAGCAGGTTCATGATAAACTGTTAGAGCTGCTTGGTGGGTTGCAATTTGGATTTAGACCGTGAATGCATTTGTGTGGATTTATGACAAAGTTTCAAACGTGGGGTCTCCTCTACACTACAGTGGGAAATTGTGTGCTGGTTTTTCGGATCATTTATGGGTTGCCTAAGGGAAGACGATTCCAGTCCATGTCTGTGTGCCAATCTGTGGAGATGATATGCAGCATTACACTGCCCTGAGAGGCAAGAAACGGTATGCTGCTTTTTGCCAAGGGGTCTGTGGAAGAGATCATAAAACTTGGATCAGATAAAAGCTCTTCCAGTCTTGAACTAGTCTTAAAATCAGTCCAAATCATTCTTTATCCTTTAAGATTAAAATAAATAGTTGTTTCTACATCTCTTTTGAAGCATTAGTGTATGAAAAAGCTCATGTATGCTTAAACTTAATACTAGAGGGTTTTTTGAAGCTGCATCAGATCTGTTTAGCTTGTTGATGCTTATCAGCTCTGAATACTTAGTTTGACTTCTGGGGCAGTGCTGACAGCTAAGTGTGTCAACAGCTGACTTCATGAAAGGAAGGCCTGTTCAACTTCTGCCTGTACAGTCCCTGATCAAAACTGTCATGCAGTGTGGCTGATGGCAGAATCTATTCTAAGGAAGAAATGCCAATAAAATGCAAAACACAGCCCTTCTCTAGCATTTTCTTTGTGTGTCAGTTGCAATCAACTGAGATAGTTTTCTTTGGTGAGTTTTTTTTTCTCCTTTATTCCTGAAAAGGGTATGTTTTATAACTAAACAATAAAACCTCAAACCCAGACTGAGTCATATGTAAGGGCTAATGCAATGGTGATAATAAAATGAGTAGCTTCCTACAATAAAATTTGTTTTTGTAATGAAAGTGCTTACAGGTGTTTTGTGTGCCTGCATATGCTGATCTGTTTTGTGTGTGTTTTTTTCCCCCCATACTATTCAAATATTCAATGTTTTATTTTAAGCTATCAATGTAATTTGGGGTCACTGGGAGTATCATTATGTTTTGGTGTGTGCTGGCTTTAGTATTTTATTACCCACCTCCCATGTTCTCAAAAACTTTGTTGGAATACCTTCTAGATGTCAAAAGTGGTAGCAGTTTATATTTCTTGTGTGATCTGTCTTTGGTGTCAGTGACAGTTATTCGTAGGGTTAGTTGGGGCAGGGCAGAATTTGGCACAAGCAGAATTTTGATACTATTTCAGGAAGGCACAAGTTTTGGATTTAAATTGTATTTTAGGATGGTAGTAATTAGTAGTGGGAAAATTAACTATTTTACACTAATTAAATTTTTGTCCAAGTTTGGATCAATGCTTAATTTGTCTCCCTTGTCAGAGATGCTCTGTCTGCAACTGGGAGACTTGCTTAAGGATTACTGCTCTGGAAAATCCTCAAGTCAGCTTGTAGATGGATTGCTCAGAGTCATAATAAAGGCAGGAGTTTCCAGAGCAGTGAGGAGGTTTGCCAGGTGACTTTCCTCTTGTAGTTTTTTTCAGTGTGAAAACATCTGTGTAATCAGCAAAAACTATTTTGGACTCTTAAGTATTTTCTGTCAGTAATAATGTAGGAAACTTGTTCTCTAGTTCTGTCACTGATCTTGCTGCTCTGTAATTTTTTTTATTTTTTTTTGTCTTAAACTCAGCAGTTCAGTAAGCATACCTGAAATGTATTGGATAGTATTTTTGAATCTTGTCATAGGTGGTAAATTTAGTCTTGAGGAAGACAGGTGCTTTTTGCAGGGAGAGAAAGAAGGTACATGCACTGTAGTGCTCTGGTGTTTTAATGTTCTTTAGAGGCCATGGATGCTGCAGAGTGGTGAAGACATTGGTTTTATTTACTCTTGTGCTACTAGCTGGATGGGTTCACCAGGTTCAGTGCACACACTGCTTGACAGAGCCAAGTTATCCAGGTAGAATAAAAATAAACTGCCTACGCAAAGTATGGTCTCTGCTTCCCCGAGCCGTGCTTGGGGTGGAGGGGGTGGCAGCTGCTTCTGGGAGGAAGGGAGGCTTCCCTGGCTCTCTGGCTGTCTGGTGTCTGCATCCTCAGCCATCACGAATGTTTTCCTTTTGCAGATGACACGATTGGTGCTGCCCGGCATGCTGGAAAGGTGAGTCACACTAACACTACCCAGACAAAGTCATCATTATTTATAGGGGAGAATCCTTTCTTGAAAAATTCATTACTGTGACTAATCAGCCTAGTCTCCATGTTTTAATGGCAGAGTAATGCTGGGTGAGTCACGCTGATGGTGCATGAATCATCAGACGGTGGAAGCCTTTTCCACTCGATTCCCTTTTTATTTTTCCTCTCCTTTCTCCACTGTTGTGGTGATTCCTTTTAGAACAGAATTAAAAAGCCCGTCTGACTCATCAGCACTAACTCAACAACCTGCTATTCTGAGGGGGTGGTTACAGTTCCTGGGAATAACCTTCTTTAGGCTATTCCTCTAAGTCATTGTAAGTAAAATGGATGCAAAGAATATGTTCTCATTATACAGTAGGAGGTATATTGAGGAAAGGCTGTGATCATTTGGAGAAGTAGAATTGGAGACCAGCTCTTTAGAATAACACACCACTGTTGGCAGGGAAGACACGTACTGACTTCCCAGCTAGCTCCCAGATGAAACCAAAAGGTTCACGATTTCCATTTAGTCCCCCCAGGCTGTTTTCCAGCTGATGTTGGCTCTGTTGGCTGTTTGCCATCCCTCTTGAGGTGCTAACCCTGCTTTGCTGGGGGTTGCTCTGGATCAGGCTTGAGCTGTGTTCACAATACTGGGAAAACTCTGTAGCACCATGCAAACAAATATGGCAGGAGGAGCCCATATTCGGGGCTAGTCTCCAAATCTAGCAAAGATGATGAAAAAAAAGAGTTTTTGTGTCATCCCACTGTGTGAGAGTCTTCATTGCAGACCAGAATTCAAGTGTTGCACAGATGCGTAGACATTTTACTTTTAAAATAAAGCTTCCTCCTGTGTCCTAACTGTCAGAGCTCGTGGTCAGTACAGGAGTCAGTGTCTAGCACATCAGGATTGATGGTGAGCTAAGATTTTTACTTAGCCAATCAGGAGATATATTTCATGTAAAGAGATTTGAATTAGAAATAAAAATCCAAGGCTAAGCTCTGGGGCAGGAGTGTAATATTTCCCACTGAAGCTGGAGAAGAGAGTGAGGATTATACTACAGGGGTGATACGTACTTAGGACTTGTAGGTCAGAAGCTACTCCTTGTCCTTGTACTATTATTGATTGATAAAGGGACTTGTTTTTTGTGAAACCACCATCCTCTGAAGGTGCCAACATGACCAAAACCTTTATACTTTTGAGGGGATTTAATGTTGTTTCATTATTAGGTTTTGGAACTTAAAAACTCTTAACAGTTTCTTGCCTCAGTTTCTTCTTTGTTTAAAGAAATATTGTAGCTGTCTATTTGGCAGAATTATCTCTTCAGCTTCTCAGGACAGAATGATGTATACTCTAGTTACAGAATGTCCTGTATAGGTTTTTCTGTTACACATCCACCTGGGTAAGATGATTTGAATGAAAGGCTGCAAACCAGGGTGGTGCTGACTTCTGGTTCTGACTGCCCTTGGGCACACATCGTCTTTCCTCTTACTCCTCCAACTGCATGACTACCTTGGGGATTCCAGGGATAAATGTTCAGGAAGCCAGGAAAGAAAAGGTTAATAGTGGCTAAAAAAAAAAAATTAAGTACACATCTTGAACTTTCTCCTGAACATCAGGAACTACTTTAAAGGCTACTTTATTTGAATGACAGCCTTGGTTTCCATCTCAGGGAAAAATATTTGGAAAAGCTCCCATTTTCTGTTTGATTTTTGTGAAGTTGGTTGGGTTTGCACAGAAGCAATGCCTGCAGCTGCCAACTCCTGCACAGTCATAGCTCACAAGCCATTAATACTGATAGGAGTCTGTAACCACGGAAGGATATGAATGTCCAGCAAGTCCAAGGGCATGAATGAATTGGAGATGGACTCAGCTGTTCTTTAGGTCAGCCATATATTTCTCACATGGGACCACAGGCTAGGAAAAGGGCTCCAGGCTCTAAAAATAAGGCTAGACTAAGAATCTCATTGTCATTCCTCACTTGTTCAAGGAGGAGAGCATGTTGAGTAGATAGATGTGACATTGCGAGTTAGAGCATCTTGCAGCTTGCTCTCGTGTGTACTTTTGTGTATTTGAATGTTGGTTTTATGACTATATTGCAAGGTAAGTACAAAAATAGAGCATACTTTGCATGCTTTGCATCCAAGTCTGATAAGAGGAAACAAAGCTACATCTTGGTGTGCCTTTTACTTTTTATTTATGATAAACACAGCAGCACTAGATGAATGCTGCTTCTGGTAATGGCATTTAGATTCTCTGCTGTGACTTCTCTCCTGTGCTCTGAACACTTAAAGTGACAATTTATTATCTGAAGCTTCCTATTACACTTAAATGAGCAGTTCTTGTATAAATACACAGGGTACTGTCTGAGATGGGAAACTCATAGAACTGAAAATCAAGGCTTGATGTCTTTGGGAACAAAAAAAAGCCACCACCACCAAAAATCAGTTGGCTGTTGCTGGACAAATACCAAACTATGGTATTTATTGCCAGGAAAGTAGCAAGTGCATAATTAGATTACAGAAGAAGCTTGCTCTTTCCACTTGGCATGCAGCTGGAGCAGTCGCTGGTTGCCACAGCAACAGGGAGATGGCTAAATATAGCCTCCCTGGTGCTGGACCACTTAAGGTAGAATGACCGGGAGGTGTGAGGGTGTGGGCCTGGCTTGCTTCATCTTAGGCAACTTTTTGTTTGGTTCTGTTTTGATTTTGGGGTTTTTTTTTTCCCATTAATGGCACAGTTGAATTAGATGGAGCCAAAATTTCTTTTTTGCCACACTGATGCTTGAGTAATTCTTCAGATCCGTCCCTAAAAACATTTATTCTGCAATTCGTCTAAGAAGCAGAATTGTAGTTGGAGTAATTGAAAGTGTTCCCCCTACTCACATGCTTCTCAATTTCATTTTATCTGGAGGTTTTAAGTTATGAGCTTTTAAGGCTAGGACTGTTTTGTTTAAAATGTAAAAATACAAACCACAAAGCCCCCAGTGGCACTGACTGCTTCAAAGAGACCAATACACAGAGCTTCTGCAAGGGCCTGCTATTAAAGTTTTGTATTTCCAAGAGGGTTTTATTCACTGGGTCAAACCATTAATTCACTCCATCTAGGTGGTGGTCACGACTCCGGCTAGAAAGTTGCAGCGTAGCCAGACGCTGCGAGACCTGTGCTGGCAGCCTGAATGTCAGCTCTCTTCTAAAGCTTCAGTTTGTTTTAAAAGCGTGAGGCTCGTGTTTATCCATATCAATGCTTATCCCTCTTTGAATCCTGTTACTCTTTTGTCCTCAGTTAAGTTTTGTGGCAAGTACTCTCTTAGTCTGAATATGAGAAGAGCACTTTCTTTTATCGGATCTAAATTTCAGCCTTTCATTTAAATAAATGTCATCTTTCTTTGTATTCTGAGAGGATAAATCAAGATCTTGATCTTTTTCATTTGTTAGGTTGTGTACTCTTATCATGGCTGCTCTTAATAGTCTCTTAAATATCTAAATTGATGTATCAGGGTGGATTTTTTCTTCTCTTCCCCTTTCTTAAATCATCAGTTTCTTAATATTTTTGTTCTGTATTTGGAGGGATAAAGATAGTTTGTAGACTAATGCAAGATTTTGGTGGTGGTGGAGGACTTGTCCCTGCCATTTCCAGCATCCTGTTGTTTGGCTGTTTGTGGTGATTGCTGCACTCCTTGTTCAGGTTTTTCATGGAGGGGACAGTTGATTTAGAGTCCTGCAAGGTTTGTGATTAATTCATAGTTTTTTTCTTTAGTATGCATTGTTGGTTATTGATGCACTCTTAATATTGATTTTTCATCTGCCATTCTGTAGTCTGTTCACATAGCAGTCTGAGCTTTTAAAAAAGTTCCTTACAGTATTCTCCAATCTGATATTCTCTAAAAAAATGCATAAATACTCATTTCAGTGCTATTCTCTATTTGAACTCATGAATAAATATCACAGTCACTACCTGTCTTGATATGAAAAGCTTCTAGCATCCACTGTTAACCTTTTGCTGTATGGAAAATTCCTCATTAATTTGTGATCTTATGCTTTCCATGCTATGTATTTTGATCCATTTTACTACTTTATTTCACCAACCAGGCCTTGCAGGGAAGTCCTGAAAAACACAAACTTTGGCAAATGTGCCTGAAATCCTGAATGAGTGACATTATTCTTTTCTGCCACATTTGCTATCTCATTTCTCGTGACTAATCAGTCACAGTTTAATTCACACTTGTATCATGGCACAAGCCATGCTGGTTTGATTCTATTGTTATGATTTCCAAAGCATTTATATTGTTTTAATTTTTACCAGTGATCTAAATTACTGGGGTTTTTTAAGATGGTTACTTAAATGATTGTGGCAGCAGTGGTGTAGGGTACCTGGTTGAACAAATGCAATGGAAACTCGTGTGGATCTGCAGGATTTGAGCTGAGTGATGTCTACCTGCATAAGTGTTCTCACTGCACTGAGCATGGCATACTTATGCTGTGTTCAAGGAAACTGGCTTGAATTTCCAACAGGGTAAGAAGTAGGGATTTCTCTTTCAAGATGTTGGACCATCTCGCAGCACCTTCTAACAGGGTAATTGCCCTAATTTGCATGAAGCTTTTAAAATTAATTATTTTTTCTACCTAGCACTAAATATGTATGGTTTTGTAGGTAGAACTAGTCTCAGAAATAGATGTGGCTCAAATCAGTCTGTATTGGGAGGTCAGGAGCCTTCCTGTCCTACCTGAATGTGCCTTAGAACAGCTTGACAGAGCAGGTGGTCACTAATTTCAGGAATATTTACCAAAATACTTTGGATGAATACGTTCAGTGTTTCTATAATACACCTATAAGACAACTTTCGTTTTCTGCATTCATCCACTGAATATCTTCCACATTTATTAAAACACTTCTGTATTTGAGCAGTAGGTTCAGATGCTTGCTATCTTGAAGATCCATTATGAGGTAGTATTTAGAAGATGAAAGGAATTATCAAAATGCAAATCATACAAGAAAACTGAGTTGCCATTTCTGCGATCTTATCCCAAGATTTAGAAACTCCTCTTGAACTTATGCCAGCTTGATTCAATAGTTTTGCATAGTTTAGCTCATTGTGTGTATATGTATATGTGTATATAAATACAACTTGGATTCTCTTGCTGTATTGACCTTGGCGTTGTTCCTGATTTATACCAGCTGCTTGGATACTTCTAACTGTGCATAAAGTGATTTCAATTCAGGATTTGGTTGGGGTTTTTAAATGACTCTTAATCTCAGTTGCATTCTAAAGGGTTTTTTTCAGGCTTGCTGTGGTTTTTGGAAACATGAAAGTTGTTTCCTTTATTTCATGATAGTATATCTTTACTTCCTTTCAGATCAAAAGGGATAATCCTGAATATTGCATCAGCTTCAGGGATGTGTCCAACTCCACTGCTGACTCTTTACTCTGCAACCAAGGTAAGTGTTCCTTTTCACACTGAATCAAGTATCAAACATAAGGCAACACTTGGATGAATAAATGTTTTGGTGTCCATCTAGTGGTGCTTTCATGAACTAAAAGTACAGAGTTTCTGTCTTGAGTTTTTCCATTAGTGAAAGCTGGAAGGTTGAGAGAAAACTCAATGCAAGGGTTTACTGGCATGGAATTTATGTATTTCCTCATGCATTCCATTTGTACATGGAAAAGGATAGTAGTGTACCCAGCAAGCTTAGTGCAAAGTTGAGAAAGGACATTGACCAAGTTCAGCATACTTTCTTATTCTGGTTTTAAGGCTTCTTTCCCCTAAGTTCTATGGTGATTCTATGATCTATATTTCATCTTAAGTTCATCTGCTCTGATTTCGCTTTGTGTCACTGGGACAGTTTCATCTTTTTGCAGTTGGTCTTATGTTTTTTTTTTCCCCAAAGATACTCTCAGGGGATTCTAAAATGTTGCCCTAAAATATCTCCAGTAAATCCCGTAAAGACGGAATGTGGATATCCAGCATGGAACTGAGGTGTACGTGATAAAACAGAATGCAAGAGACGTTTACACTGGTATTAAAGCAGTATGGCACTACAGCTTTTTCAGGCATACCTGGTAATTACCTTGAATATTTCAAGCATCTCAGAGTCTAAGCAGAACCTTGACAGGATGAAGAAACCTTCACTAGTGTCATTCATGTCAGAACAGACTCACATTTCCTCTACACTCTCAGTAACATCTTCATATTCCCAGAAGGGAATTGATGCACGCTATTTTATTCATACTGAAGGAGGGGATATTTAAGTTTAGAAGGCTGAAGTAGCTTTAGCTGAAAAAAATTCCCCTTGAAATAGTTGTTTCCTGAGAGAATGGTTCTTTGTTTTAATACAAAGATATGCTTTTGTTGTGGCAGTGCTTTCAGCTTTATAGAATCAATTGAACTTCTGATTTTAGTGATAATATACCTTACACTTCTTTGGTTAGGTTTTTGTTTTTTTTTTCACAGCAGGAATCTGAAATATTTCTTCCGCTCCCCTTAAAATATTAAGTTACAGGTTGAATAATCTGCCTGTTCTCAGCACTGCCCATCTTCTCCTACAGCAAGATTAGTAAGCATGAAAGTGACTCCCCTAATGTAGCTATAGAAAGACTGTATCTGCAGTTTCTACGGCTTTTTTCCCCCCCTTATCCATTTAAAGGGGATTTAAAGCATAATACCCTTCAGGTGTAAGTCAATGACTTTGACTAATTATCAGGAACAAATGTGGTCCAACTCTTTAACCTTCCTGTGGAGAATTCCCTAGTTTACACTGAAATGAGACTTTTAAAGGAATAATAATGCTGGATTTTGACAGGTTTACCTATCTGCATTAATGCTAATGAGGAGGGAAATATGATTATATGATTTCCCACCTCACCCCCATGCCTTTACTGTTTGGATTTGTTATTATATATTTAGCTATCCAAGGAGAAGAAATTTTCTAACATGCAGTGCTTATCTGCTTATTCAGGGAGTGTTTACTTAGCATTCTTAAGACTTTCAGGTACAAGGTAGTTGAGGGACTTTAGCTTGTGGAGGTAGAAAACCCAACTTGTCTTGAAATAAATTTTTCAAGAAGAAAAGCTCCAAAGCGTATTTGCATACTGGAATTTGCTTTCTCTTCTCATATAAAATGAACATTTTCTTAATAGCAAGCTCTTTGCAACCAGTAGAGAAGACAGTCTTTTATACTTCATCTCCATATCTGGAGCAGTAGCTAACATCAAGACTTTCATCATGGAGGAATAGTTAAAATTTTGAATGGTCAAAGCACTTTCATTAACATAATATAGTTATTTTTAATAGGTTATCAGTATACTCTCTGCAGTTGTTACTCATGCACCTGCCTGCTGTGTTCAGAAAAACGCACCAAACTATTTGGCATGTCCATGCAGGTACTGTTGCAAGAGGATGGTCAGAGGATTCACTTGAATAGTTGCTGCTAGGCCAGACTTTCAGTACTGAAACTTTCAGACTTTGAGTACTGAATTTTGTTACAAACTTATCCTCAGGGGAGAGGGAGAAGGAAAGAGCAGTGAACAGCAGATAAGCTTTTTATATTTTAAGGAGTCTCCTGCTAGCTTATACATGCACGTTGAAGAAGAAGAGTGAAAGAATCTACCTGCTACACAGCAAAATCCAGTTTTATTTCAGGTCTTCCAAGTATGCTCAGATGAGTGTCCATAGAAGTAGTCCAGTAGTGTGGGAGTGTTTCTGTTGCTTCTTGTTTAGGCTGGGATGGAATTCAGTGGGATGGCCTTGATAGGAAAAACACTGGCCAGTTGCAACTTTACGTGCTGGTTTCAGTTAGGACTTGTGTTAAGCCACTGGGAACATGGTGACCAAAGGAAGACTGGAAAGGATGTACAGTACTAGAGCTTTCCTGCTTGGTTTGAATCTGGTGTGAAGCAACTGCTTCTTAAATACTTGAAGTAATTTACTTTGCATTTATTTTAGCATCAAGCATGGATGGGATGGTTTAGTTCATTCACTTGAAGGTACTTTATTCATCCTACTTGTTTGTATCACTTCACTGAAACAAGAAACCATAGCTGAACTTGATATTTTGTATCACTGGACGGCAGGATAAGGTGGAAAGGTTGCTTAGAAGATTTTGGAAAGTGGGAATCTGTGCTGGTTAGAATTGCGGTGTAGCCTTTGATTCTTAGGGCAATATTTCCTGTCAGAGTTAAGGAGGCGGCTCTATCAGCTTTGAGAGCATCTGGAAGGCAGGTGCTAAAATCCACCTTTTAAGCCCTTTAACTTCTTTCTTTGAACTTTCAGTCTTGTAATTTCTAAAACTTCCAGAAGTTTGGAAGAGTATCTGTGGAGGTGGACTTGAGGATTAGGAAGAAGTGTCACCATAGGGTGGCATTTGTTAGAAGTGTAAAGGCAGAAGACTAAGTGTTTAAACACTATGTTCTAAAAACCATGCACAAGAGGAACCCAATTAAATCACTCTTAAAAATACCTAAGATGATGACATAAGTAATGAACAATGTGAACATGAAGTTGTCTTTTCCTCTTTTAACTAGGCTTTATTTAATAAGTGTAGTTCCCTTTTCTTCTAAATTAAAAAGGTGTTTGTTTAGATTGAGCCTTGCTTCTGTAAAAATACTTCATAAGCATAGAGTTTTTTTGAATGGCATTGCTCTTGTATGCAAAGTTTTATTGAAAGCCTAGGGGTTTCACTTTGAAAACAGGAACTCCAAATAGTAATTCAAATACTCTTACACAAAACCGTTGAACTAGAGTTTCCATTGTAATGTGTAGCATGCTGCATGTTTCACTTCTTCTCTCTCCAGGCTTTTGTGGATTACTTCTCCCAAGGCCTCCATGCAGAATACAAGAGCAAGGGCATCATTGTGCAGGTGAGTAGTTTGTTTCATGTAAGTGTGGTTACCACAGCAACATTGGTGTCTTGGCAACAAAAAGGAATCAGCATATTCTCTTATTCATGAGTGTGTGACACAGATTAAGGATAAGGATTTCCTTTGATCCCATTAGCAGCTTTCTTAAATTACTCTGAAACCATGGGTCTCGAAGCAACAAAAGACATAGTTTGGTTTTGTGCAATTTTTATTTTTTTTTTTTTTTTTTAGCTGATGGTGCTAATTGAACCTCTTTTGGTTAAAGTATTCCATAAAACCCTGCACAGTGCTGTAGAATGCATCTTTATGAAGCTTCATCTACTGGAATACACTTGTGGAATGCATTTGTACAGGCATTCCATGGGTAACAGCTCGAACGACTGGAATAGTGGAATCCCTGCAGTGTCAGTGAATCAAGTGCTACGCTAAGCATAGTTGAAGAATGAACAAAAGCATCAGAGATCCTTCATGTGTAACTGACTGATGTAATTTTCTGTATTGCTAAGGAGTCTTGCTTCATACCCCTCCTTGCCTTCTCCCCATTTGTTTACCTTTCTTGATTTTAATTATTTTTGGTGTGGCACAAAAGCAAACCAAGCTGGTTTCTCACAGCTTTATAGGATTTTGCTTTTATACAATTTCTCACATACTCTTAGTATTTGCTTCCAAAGCTGCAAGTTCCAGCTTTGGTCACAAAAAGTGAACCTTCCATTGCTGATTAAACCTCTCCAGAGCAAGAATCAGTTTAATAAAAGTGTTATGAGATCTTACCTGTACTGTGAAGACAGTGGTATCTCTTTTTGGAGTTCAGTTAGGGATCTTAGAAACAGGGTTAGCTGTGTCCATGCCTCTCATTCCTCTGTTCTTTGTGGCGGTTCTCAAAGCCATTTGAACTCCAAGGGCTTTATGAAAGGTAAGGCACAAAGTTGCCTGCTTTAAATGTGCAATCATCATACAAAAGAGCACAACTCCTATTACTGGCTAATCCTATAGGGAAGTTGTTGCCAGATTAAAGCTATGTTACCCTTTTGATGTGCTAGATTATTTTTTTCATTTTAAATAAATTTAGCAAAACAAGAACTCCTCACCAGAAAATGTCCTGTCACGTTTCCTGAGAATGGATTGCATTAAGAAAAAAAGACAGTTGTTGGGTGAGCTATTTCTATGCAGTTACCAACCCTTTAATGGGAAGCTCCTGTAAACCCAGATTTAAGCTTTATATTAAATATCTGAAGGGGTGCTGTATATTTTGGGATCTGTTGGCAGTGTAGAGGAAGCTAGTGAAGGTGAACCCTGAAAGCATTACAACTTTAGTTTTACACTGGTAACATAACTTGGAGTACTGCTCTGAAACCTTGACTTGTCCCCTGGGTGCTTGATTCTGTGCCCTAACACTCTGGGATGTACAGCTAAACCAATGTGCACCAATGAAGGATGCATAAAAAGGTGGCATTCTGAACAGGTACAGCGTCAGCATACAGAGTCATTTTGTGTGCTCTCAGTTCTTGAAGTGGATTTAGCTGGAGTAACTTTCAGTGTTTCATGTCTCCTTATTACTGTCTCTTCTCACAGGGCTTTAGCTCCAAACTATCCTGCAATGGGTCAGTGTATACCGTGTGGCAAGTTCCTTACAGCTTTCTCTTCACTTCTACCCCTCTTGATAACTTCTGCCTCCTCAGTGGCTTTAAAGTTATATTGCTAGCAGATTTAGCTCCACTATCAGACAGCTGTTCTTCAGTAATTTTCATCTAGATGCAATGTGGCTCTCTCTGTCTGTGATCTGTTTCAAAATGAGTCTCAAGGAACTGGTAGAGTATTGCCCTTTCCTATATCAATAGTGTCAAGTCTTCTGGATGGACTTCCTGCTGAAGTCTGTCTACAAACTGAGCCACAGGCCCATTCAACACACAGCTTCACTGACAATAAAGATGGTGTGATTTTTTTGGGGCCTGTGCTGTGGTGCCACATCTAACCTCTGTTTCTGGTGTTTTCTTAGGCAAAGCTGCTCATAAGGTACTTCAGTGTGAGGGTGCTTAGGGACAGATGCTTGCAGGAGAAAGAAGTGTTAGGCCTTTGAGATGCGTTGTTTCTTTGTGCAGCTTTCTCCTCCTCTCCAGATTTTGTCTAAACAGTACTCTTAGGAGTTTGAGAGGAGAATGAAGGAGGGGCAAGAACTGTTCATTTATGATTATGGAGTACATGTTGAGGCTGAAAAGGTAAATAACCCAGTAACTCGTGCTTTCTAAAGGCATTAAGCACAGTATGAATGTACATAGTATAGGAATATCTAGCTTTTGGGTGTAAAAAAGCTAGGAAAAGGGGTTTTGGTGTCTTACATTTTTAGGATTATAAACAAATGAATAATTCAGTCTAACTTTCTGTATCTACAGTTATGTTTTCCTGTATAAAGCTTCACAGGTTGTGGTAAACTGTCTTTTTGTGACTCTGGTGTTGGCTTTGGATGCTGAATTCCTGACAGCACTGCTTTTTATCCCTTAAATGTAGATAATGAATTGCCATTGAGTCATGTGGGTCTGATTATCAATAGCTGTCACAGCTTCAATTTGTTATGCTAATTTTGTTGCAGTCCATGTCCTTGTCCTCTTGTTTCAGCCTAGGTCACTTTAAGCCACTAATGAATATTACAAGTACCTTCCTGTGAAGACTAGCTGACCTATCTCCTTCAATCCCTAAGGAAGCTTGCATCCCTCTTAGTTTTTTTTGAAGTACATCTCTTTGACCTTCAGAAGCATTACACTTTTAATTCCAGACTTGCCCTTCCAGCTAGATCATCATCATTGAAACCAGTTAACTTTTGCAATACCTGCAGAGTACCACTGTGTGAAAAGCAGAAACAAAGTGCTGGTGAGATTTTACTGTATTCTTCAAATCACCTCAAGTATGTGTCTTGCTCAAGTGGATTACCATCTGTGGAAGCTCGGTTTTGATAGTGCTTTTGTTGCAGTGTAGCCATCTTTGGATTAAAAATATACTCTTCTGGCTGACAGGTCTGCTTAATTTTTCAGAAGCAGCATAGTAATAGCGTAGGTTAAACCTTGTGTGTGTTTACATGGGGAAAAGAGGCAAAAGAGGAAGAAGATAACAATGACTTTTCTCAAGACTTTTGTAAAGATCTCTCCTTGAAAGATTTCTGCAGACTCTTATGAAATTTTTGCTCTTTTAATATATCTAGAAATATTGCTTGGTTCTTTGACCCTTTCTTTTATTCTCTTTTTAAACTTCAGCTAGTTATTGGCATTGTCCCTCTATACTGTGTTACATACTTTGCTATACTTATGCATAGCAGAAGTATAGTGGTAGAAACTTGCATTATCTGTTTTCTTTTATTGTATTCACTACATAAAATACCAGACCACAAATTAATGAAAATGTTAATTTGAAAGGATTACCAGAAAGTTTTCTACCCTAACCTCCTGCTCTCCCAGCAGTTAGATTGCCTAGCAATTAGCAGTGGGATTTCTGCTGCCACTAGGTCATGGGCTAATTGTGGCTTTATCCACCCAAATCTTGGAAGTCTTCAAGGGCAGGGGTACTGTGGGCTCTCTGGACAGTCTGAATTTTATACTGCTCTCCTAGTAAAAAGGCTTTCTCCCTAATGCCCAATCTGACAGACTACAGCAAAAATTGACAGTTGTCCCTCTTGTCATTCGATCAGGCATTACCAAGAAGAGTTTGGCTCTTATCTTCATTGAAATAATTTTAGGTAAGAGATCACCACCAGCTTCCTTTTCACAACACTGAACAGGCCCTATCTCCAGGTATTCTTCACAAAAGTCTGCTGTCACTGAACTGATGTCTAATGTCATTACCTTCCTTCCTTCCTCCTTTTTTCACTTTGCTGTTTAGCTTCCTATACAGGTCAGCTTTGGTTGATGTAGCTGTTCCATTTCCTTTTTATATTCCCCACTCTGCTTTTTCCCACATTGGAAAGGGAAGTAAACTTATTTGGTAACATTGGAGATTTCAGGTGTTTTTACTTTTTTAAAAAGTAAGGTAAAAAAGGTGATAAAATTGTGTAAACAAGCTGTTCTGACTTTGGAGGGCATACGACTTGACTATTCAGGACTTGAGATCTGACTTCTTACATCTCAATAATATTCAGAAACCCAATTTTGAGTGTGAGCCAATTTTAATAAGCACCAGAGCTATAAGAAGTAGCAAATGTTTTAAGTGAGCGAGACACATTGTACTGACATAAGCTACTTTTAAGGCATGTTTTGAAACTGTAGTGCTGGCTAAGCTTTCCCTGAATAAGAAGAGTTATTTGCCCGGGTAGTGTGGGTTATATCTGTCTGAATGTAAAATGTGGAAAGGCTTTAAGCAGTGAATTTTTTAAAAGATTTGCTATGCCTGTTTTAGATATAGTTCATGAATCTCTGAATTCCTTGTGGTAAGGAAGAAGGGGAGAAAACTAAATAGATTCAGCAGGTCTCTTGGTATCTATTAAAATCGGGTCCAGTTAATACAAAGATGGTAAATCTAATGTATCTGAAGTTAAGTACCTGCCTTTTTGTTTTCTGGATTGCATCTGGGAGAATAAAAATGTTAGCATGTAATTCCATGTTTCTATGTGCCTTGAAGTCTGTGGATCAATCCAGTAGTGCCAGGTATCCTCATGCACAATTGTTTGCCTCTTCATGCTATCCAGTGGTGTAACTGGGTAATGCAGTTCACTTTTGAAGTCTGTTCTGAGCAGAGAAAGAGAATAAATCATAACTATTGCACCTTTCTTGGTGGGGATGTTCCAGATATAATTTGGTGGTGACTTAGAAGCTTAAAATTTTAACTTTTTACAACATCAAATTAGAGACTCAGCTTAGAAATGTAACCTGGAAAATAGATGCAGTTCACATTCTGGAGCTGAAATGAGGTACCTATGCTGCTATGGTAGCAGAATGAGTAGTTTTCTTATCCAAGCATCTGTAGCTTTTGATGATTTTAAAGGCAATGGTAGCTGCTTTCACTTCTGGAGTTTGGGTGTCCATATTTTTCCTTCCTATTTGAAAGTGGACTCTTACTATATTTTTGAAAGTCCTATTTATTGACAGAAGGGCACCGTTGTCATGTTCTCAGGTGAAGGAATGAGCAGACATACCAATGTTTCCTGTTTGTAGTGGTAAAATTTCTGTTGAAATGTGCACAGCTGTGGCATGGATACACACTCAATGAGAACTGAAGGGGTCCTTTCCCTGCTGTGCTGCTGAGAGCAACAGCAGATGTTTCTGAGGTCAGGCGTGTGTGGTCATTCTTTAAGAAACTAACATGGGGAAGCAGGTTTACAAATTGTAACTTGCCCAAATATATACTGTTTTTTGAGATGGTATTCTCATTTGGAGATGAATTAGTGGAGCAGAAGTGGACACATTCTTCTCAGGTAATTGCTGTAAAGGTATGGCAGTGGGAGCACTTGCTAGATAGGCAGTAGAGGATGGATGGATTGAATCACTGCTAGAGCCACTGACACTGTCTTAGGAGGTCCTTCTCAAAGTGATGATAAAGTTCTAACGTCTCTAGGCACATTGAGATATGGTATGTTCAATATCTGTTTAAGGGCTGTAGACCGGGGCTTTTTTGATTACTTTTTTAGAGGCAAAAATTGAGGACAAGTTGAAAGTATTGCTATGACCATGAGGAAAGAGCATTGCTTCCTGCTGTACAAATATATGTGTATTTCCTTTTCCTTCTCCAGCAGCATTAGATTGGGATGGGTGGAATGAGATTTTGGATCCTTCAGGTCTAACTTGCCCTACCATGGACGTGCCTTTGTGCTATCAGCATCCCTCCATCAACATAAACCTATGGTGCTTCCTCTGGCTTCTCCACTACAGACAGTTCTGAGACCAGCATCACTCTTCTGTTTTGCTTCCAAACGTTGCTATAAAAGCTCATTAACCGTGCCCTGTTGCTTGATCCTTCCTTCTGTCCTTCCACTCTGGAACTGATAATCTCCTCCTGTCCTCTGAGCCCTGCTGTGGAGTTACAAGCTCTGTGTTTTGAGTCTCTGGACGTTCTTTTCTCCTTCCTTCTCCTGCCTGTTGTACAGGTGCCAAACTGAGGAGCTTTTACTATAAAATTCTTGTCTTGGGTTCTAAGTCTGCTTCCCAAGCAAACATTGGGGGTTTACTACAGAGAAGCAGCAGTACAGCATTTTCTATTAAACAACTGGAATGAGGTTTTGTACTTACAAGGCAAATTGTAAGAATGGCTTTTCAACCCTATGCTTGCAAGAGTGGAGTTTCTAGGACTCCAGCTGGTGATGTTGACTGTCAGGAGGCAAATGAACTATGCCTAAAAATGACCCGTGAGTTATCCCACTGTAATCTTAGAATTGAAAATAAGCTGGCTTAAGCTAGAATTCAGTGTACAGATTCTGATTTCCAGTTACTTTAGATCCTTGATGAATCTGTAAATTAATCTTGAAAGCATTCCCTGCTTAACATGAATTTTCCTGTGTGCAGAGTGTTCTACCCTATTATGTGGCAACAAAAATGTCCAAAATCCGCAAGCCAACTCTCGATAAGCCCAGTCCTGAAACATATGTCAGAGCTGCCTTGGGCACAGTGGGCCTGCAGTCCCGGACCAATGGGTACCTACCTCATGCACTCATGGTAAGTCACCTTGGAAAATATAAGGATCTGAAATGTCCTATGTGTTTATTATGGAAAAATAGTACAGGTTTTAAAATGCTGAGACCTCACCCCCTCCTCCTTTTTTAATTTGGTTTGGGTTTTTTTGTTTATTTTTTAGGGATGGGTCATCTCTCTCCTACCTACATCTACTGCCATTAACTTAATAATGAAAACAAACAAACAAATACGGGCTCGTTATTTTAAAAAAATGAAGGAGAAGTAAGTGGGAAGCAACTTGATCTTGGCAACCTGGGACTTCTGCAGGTTCCATACCATGCTGCAACATCAAGTAGACCTAATGTTTTAAACATCTCCAATTGTAGGTGTGCTTTCTAACAAGAAAATAGTCTTGTTTTGAGGATACAGATGAAACAAGACTGTTAACTTCTAATATTGATTGAAAAATAGGCTTTATTTGTTTATAGATATTATGAGGGGGAAGTGCTTTGAACTAAAATTGCATTGTGCTTTACAAAATACCTTCATGGACTTGATCAGGCATCACGCTGTTGAGGAACATCTTGGTTATATAGTGTCCATCATACCTATTATTGTGCTCATCATGGGTGAAGGGCAGAAAAAAAGTAGTTCTCATATATTCCCAGACAGGTGGGCAGAAGAGGAAAGGGAGCATAATTATTTTAAAAGGTAACCTAGCACTATTTCCAGAGTATCAACCTCTTGAAGCTCAGGTTTTGGATACTTGCAAGGATTCTGCACTATCAGCCAGCTCAAGAGTGCTCCCCTGTTTATATGGTCCAGTGTGATTTTTTGGTTATGAACTTGAGGGAAATGGGCCAAAAACCAAAATCGGTGTAATAGCTCATCTATAAATATATACATAAAGTAACATTGCAGAAAGCATTTAAAATGTTGGGTCTTGAATATGGATTCTAACTATTCAGTAATGTGTACTCTTCATGATTTGTAATAACATTTTTAAAAGTTCAGTGCCTGCTCTTTTGTAATAGGTGGTGATAACACAATGTAGATAAATGTCACAAGTTACATGTTACGTGCTGGTTGCTATGTAACAGATTATGGGTACTTTAAATGCAGAGCTTGAAATGAGTTACTCTCCTTGTTAGCAGCCACAGTGAAATTCTTTCTGAAGTTATGTATCAGTCTGTCGTTCTGCTGAGGTCCTTTGAAATGTGAATCCTGAATATTTGAATGGCTTTAAAAATGAGAACCAGGAAATGTCTTAACGAGTAGAACAGTTTTAATTTAATTGCATTAAAATTAACGGATTTATGATTCTGTTCCAAAGTGGAATGCTCCCATGAGGCTCAAGTTACCTAACTCCTGGACCCAGAGATCAAAGTACATGAGATATCTGCACTGCTGTTGTCTGTATTTACCTACTTTTTATTAAAGATTTTGCTCTCTAACATTCCTTTTTATAAACATAAAATGTATAAAGCTTGCAAGGCAAATGAAATTGCAAGCAGCTACCACGGTTTTCTGCAGTGACTTCCTATGGTTGAAGGGGGGAGGTTTTTTCTGTCCTTCAAAGAATAATTTCAAGCTCTGATTTTGAAGTAAGATGTGTTGCACTGAGATGTGATTTGGGGCTAACATTTCTGTACATTGAAAAAACCTGAATACCGATGCAATGGTGCTGATCAAATCTGAGATGCAGATCCTATCCCATAGTTTTCTTAATTTTTTTGGAACAGGGATGGTGAAGTTGGTGGTATTAGTTCTCTAAGAGCACGTGATTTGGTTTGCTCTGGATCTGATGTGAAAGCATTGGACTAAAAAATGTTTTTGACTCTGTAAAACAAATAAAATGGAAATTACTCTTGAGTCTTTAATGTGTTAGGTTTTTCTCATAAAAATGTTTGCGGGTACATTCAACTGTCTGATTGTCCTTTATTGTTAGTAATAACAGTGAAAATTACTGTACTTTTACATGCCAAAACCAATGCTTATATTAATCTGTTTTCCTGGCTATCATCTACCCCCTATCTGGGGTGCATTAGGTGCAGCATCTCTGGCCAGTTGTGCTAGGTGACTCTCCTGCTCTGCTCTGCACTGGTGTGGCTTCACTTTGAATATTTTGTGTGCAGTTTTGAATGCCACAGTATAAGAAGGATATAAAGCTGTAGAAGATTGTCCAGAGAACAACTATGAAGATGGTGAAGGGCCTGGAGGAGAAGCCTTATGAAGAGCAGTTGAGGTGACTTGGTTTGTTCAGCCTGGAGGAGACTGACGGGAGACCTCATCACGGTCTACAGCTTCTTCGCAAGGCAGACACTGATCTCTGTGGTGACCAGTGACAGGAACCAAGGGAACAGCATGGAGCTGAGTCGGGGGAGGTTTGGGTTGGATATTGGGAAAGTTCCTCGCCTGGAGGATGTTTGGGCACTGGAACAGGCTCCCCAAGGAGGTAATCATGGCACCAAGCCTGACAGAGTTCAGGAGGTGTTTGGAAACACTCTCAAAAAGCACATGATATGATTTTTTGGGGCTGTCTTGTGCAAGGCCAGGAGTTGAACTTTGTGGATCCCTTCCAACTCAGAATTTTATATGATTTTACAGTTCTGATACTTTAAAATCATCAGAATGCAAATTTTATTAGAACTGTTAAGCTATTAATAAATAATTATTTCCAAATAACAATTTTCTAACTATTGAAGGTGTTTAGAAAGGTATGGCAGAGGGAATAGTAAGCACATCCACCTGGCACAGCGGGAGGAGTGCCCAGGTAAGGAGGTTCTCAGAGCCCCTGGTCCCCGCTGCAGGCTGGGTTCCCACTCTCATGCCCTCTGAGGTCTACTGTTTTCCAGCCTGCAGCAGGGAATCACTAACCTAATTGTGTACCTAAATTTTACTTATACTTTAACCTAAATTACCTCGACTTTGATTTTGAGTGTCTGTTCACCTTGGTGACAGAAGTGATGTCTATTTAATAGCTGTCCACGTCCTTGAGACTACCCTGGGCAACTGCCAGTAAATAGGAGAGGGTTTCTGGTGCCATCAGTCCCGTCCTTTGCTGGTTCCAGGAATGTTTTTTTTACCGGTGCCATGTAAGACCTGGGGTGCATTTGGATTCCCTCGTTGGAATGGGACTAGCAGGGTGCGAGGCGGGTTGGCCGCCGCTGGCTGCCCAGACACGGGGCCCCTTTAATTGAAGCTCTGCCCCTGCGTGCGCGGCGGGCGGGCGGAGCTGCGGGCGGCGGCGGGGGCTGCGCGGCCGCCGGACCCATGTCGGGCTGCGCGTTCCCAGGATGCTCCTCCCCCGCCAGCGCACTGGGGCTCACGGGCTCCGTGTCCGGGGGCAGGGAGGCCGCGGACGGAGGGGCCGCCGGGGCCGCCGGCAGCAGCGCCGGCGGGGGGAGCGGGAACAGGAGGAGGAGGAAGAGGAGGAGGTCTGTGACTCGCGGACGGGCGGCCGCGGCCCGAGGGGGAAGCGCGGCGGCGGGAGCGGAGCGTGGCGGGGGGCGGTAGCCGCCACCGGGGCGGGGTGGGGGGGCTGAAGGCGGGGACGGGCGGGGTGGCGGTGTCGGGTATGGGGGAGGCCGGTTCCTCGGTGAAGTGAAGCGCTGGCGCTTTGTTGGAGGAACCGGGGCGGGGCCATGTTGTTCCCGCGGAGGGGAAGTGCCGCCAGCCGCGGGCTCCGGGGCGGCCGCCGCCGCCAAGATGGAGCCCGGCAGCCGCCCCATTGTAGGGCGCTGTGCAGGGCGGCCCTCCCGCCCTGCCCCTGTCACCGTCACCGAGCGGTGACGCCGCTCCCCGCGCCCGTCCGCCTCCCCCCGCGGCGGGGCTCGCCGAACCGCCGCCGCCTCCTCTTTTATGTGCCTGCATGTCAGAGCTTTCCGAAAGACTCGGGCATTCCCCATCGATAAGTCACTGCGGGCTTGCAGCCTGAATGGAATCGTTTAATGGGATCACAGAATGCTTTGGATTGGAAGGGGCCTTAAAGATCATCCAGTCCGATCCCCCGTGCCATGGGTAGGGGCACTTTCCACTACGGCAGGTTGCTGAAGGCCCCATCCAACCTGCCCTTGAATACTTCCAGGGATGGAGCAGACACAATTTCTCTGGGCGATGTGTTCCGGTGCCTCACCCTCCTCACACTAAATAATCTCATTTTAATATCTAATCTAAACATACTTCCAGTTTAAAGCCATACTCCTTGTCCTATTGTATGCCCTTGTAAAAAGTCTCTTTCCAGCTTTTGCCAAAAGTCAGCTAGCAAGAGAATGGAGAGAGTAACTATTCCTTCTTTATTTTTATTTAGTCTAAATTTAAATGGTAAAACTTGGGAGAGGCTCTAGAGGCCTACTTTAGAAAGGACTGGCTAAAGCAGTTTATTTTGGTTGAGAGCAGTATAAGCCACCAGGTTTGTAGACAGTGAATTCCTGTATCTCTTACTGAATGCTTGTTAAAACAAAGACTAAGGGAGATGGGCACCGTCTGCACCGAACAGGGTGGGAGCAAAGGAGACATCAGCGTCGTGTTGATGATAATGATGATGGGTGAACTATGGTGTCTTGCTTTCCCTGCAGATTGAAGATAGGCAGGCCGAGATGAGCAGGAGGAATGTGCCTCAGAGGTAAAGATGAGGAATATGCTCTTGAAAAGAGGGTGACTGCACCTGAAGGTATTGCTCAGAAGGGGAAGGTGTATGCTAATGAGCGAGTAAGTCTTTTGAAGATTGAGTTTGTAGCACTCCAGGCAATACTGAACCACAGAGTGAAATGAATTCTGTAGTGAAGTGCATTTAGAAACTTGGCTACAGCCAATCAGATTAGATGTTTTTAAAAAAAGTTACAAAAAGCCTCAACATTGAAATGAAAAGATGGAGTGATCAGCATTAAATGAGAAAGCAGAAAGGTATGAGACTTCAGGAGGAAAAGCTGCGGTTCTGCTTTTCTCATGTCTAGTTTCAAGAAGCAGCAGGAAGAAACGCAGCTGTGGATGGAGAGGAGGAGAAAGGTAAGTGTGAAAGTCATCAGCACTGAGGAGAGGAGTGAAGTCACCCAGAGGCCAGGGCAGAGGGTGGAGGGAGTAGCAGCAGCTCCCCAAAGCCAGAAACCAGCAGAGTGAGTTTTCCTTGTGTTTGCATAAGTTAGCACCTGTATTGCTTGCAGCTGGAGGAGGGCATGTGGGGGGTGGGAGACCTTCTTTCCCTGGGAAACGGGAGGGTTGCTGTTTTACATATGAACGAGGGCTGATGACAGAAAATGACTCCAGTTGTATGCTAATAGTGAAGCATTTGCGCTGCTGATACTATTGAAAGTGCCATTTCCAGTGGGGAAGGACCCACAGTTTTTTATTTCCCTGCAGGATCTCCTCTAACCTCCATTATATTATTACACTTAGAGCACATTGTTTCCCTCAAGTGGGCCTGAGAGGAGGGTGATACATAGGACTGATATGAAATGCCTTTTCCATCTAGTTGCAGTGTTTGGTTTTCTAGAGTGAATGTGTTGCTGTGGAGCTTCTTGTCCCAAATTTGGAACGGTGTATTAATAAATTGTAAAACTTCTAATGTCTTGTTTGGTTTTTTCCCTCAAGTTATGACAACATGAACTCTAAAGAGTACCATTATGTTGTTTATTTTTATTACAGAACTGCTCTAAAGAGAATGTGGGGGTGGGTACATGGCTGTAAAATCATGTTACACGAGAAATCATAAACAAGCACCCGTCCAGATTTACAGGCAGGGAAACACAGACAATGCATTTATATCACTAAGTGAACCACAGACACAGTGTTTCCCTGAACGTTGCTGGAGTAGATCCTTTTTTCTGGCAATCAGATAGTGAAGTTGAGTGAAACAGAAATTGTGACAGCTGTTAAGTTTAATTTCTTCTACATGGTTTTAATAGAGGTGGAGTAGACTGAAAGCTTAATCTCTAGCGTCCGTAACCATCAGATAAAGTCAGTTTATCCAGTGATTTGCTTTTCCTGTGTATGAGATGAATCTTGTCCTGAGATCAGCCAGTGAGACTTCCACAGTTTCCTCATTAAACTGACCCCTGCTGCTCGTTGCTGTCCTCTGTCTAGGAAATCTTTCTCGAAGTTTGTGCATTTTAACTTTTTGTAACCAAATGGTATCTTGTAACACTTTCCTCTCAGACAACAAAAGAGTATGTTGAGAGTAAGTGCTTTTACATATCCTGGTATCCAGGATACTTATAAGCAGCTTTTCTGAAGGATCTGTTTAGGGATAGAAAAATTCCTTTGATAGGTCATGTTAATTAGATTTCTTTTTAATTTTTAAAGTGCACTATCTAAAAATGTGTATTTAGAAGTCATGTTAGGTGTGTTAAGGAATTCAGAAAGTTGGATTCTTGTCTTAATAAGGAATGGTTTTGTTTCAAACGCAGCTGTTACTTGCTGTTTAGGAACTGAGCTTTGGTGGGCTAAAATGCCTTCTGAACTGTAGTTCATAACTTAGTGCCTGTAGCCAGTAGTGATATTGTATGTGCTTCTCTCTGAAGTCAAGAATTTAATGTAATAAAAATATCTTACTGAAACGTAAGCTAATACAGTTTTTTTCTCTCTATTTAAGACCAAAATCTTACATTTTTTTTGTTTGGTTTTGGTTTTTTTTTTGTTTCTCATTTCTTTCCCTAAACAAAGTCTCCATTTGGAAAAAATAAATCCTTTACAGAGTCAAAAATATCATTTGATAGCTGGGGGACAGATATAAGTACTTAAGGTAACACTTTAATGGGAATCATCTGCTTAAGGTCCGAGGAATGATGTCCAGTGCTGCAGCGTGTGCTGCTGCTCCTAGATGTGGCGTGGCAGCAGGGCTGGGCTGCCTCAGCTGCTTGCTGACACCCAAACGAGAAGGCCTGGCTGTCCCTCCTTCTCTGCTTCACCCTCTCACTCCTGGTGATGAGCTCTGGCCACAAGGCGAGTAATGAATCCACTCCACTGGCTTACCTTATTCACGTTTACCTTTTTCTGCCTGAGGGCACTTTTCAGTAGTTTTGCTGAGCTGAGTCAGCTTGCCTTTGCATGAAATGAGAGCTGGCTTGGGGCGAGCAGCAGTGATGTGCAGCTGGGAGGAAATGACAGGGAAGTTTTACTTCTGATGATGAGATGTTGTCTTGGCTCGTGGTGCATTCCATATGGAAATCTCTAAAGCCTAGGAGTGCACTCTGAGGACAGTGATGGTCTCCTCTGCCTGTGTGATACTCAAACAGCATCAAGCCAGCTCTGTTGCAGAACTGTATTAGCTAAGATGCACTGCCCCTTAGGGAAACTTTTCTGTTTCCTCTTTAAATCATTCGCTGTTACACAATGCTGAATGGCAATATTGCTTTTTGAGGTTTAGTTACATGTTTAGAGTGAACAAATACCAAATGAAATGCAGGATCTAGCTAACAGGTTGTTGGCAGTTTTCTATGATTTTATCATAATTAAAGCAATATATCAATCACAGATCCAGAGCCAAAATCATGTTGCAGTTCATGATTGGCATCAATGTATTTATTTGTAACTGATATATTTATTAACTTCTTTGTTGCATAATGTGCTAGAATTATTACATATGTTACCAGAAAATAGTCAGCCAGTATTTGAATTGAGTGTGATTGGTTTTTATATTGTATATCAGGATCATAGAATGACCTGGATTGCAAGGGGCCTTGAAGATCATCCCTTTGCAACTCCCTTGCCATGGGCAGGGACTCCTTCCACCAGACCAGGTTGCTCAGAGCTCCCTCCA
>VZUI01088629.1:0-12983 GCA_013401135.1 Cettia cetti | reverse complement strand
GCCGGGCTGGGCCGGGCTGGGCGTCCTGAGGCTCCCGAGGCTCCCGCCGCCCCCGCACCAGGTCCCGCCGCCCGCAGACCGGGCCCCCGCCGCCACCGGGCCAGGCACCGGCACCGGCACCATGTCGGTGGCGGGGCTGAAGAAGCAGTTCTACAAAGCGACCCAGGTGAGACGCCGGCACCCCGCGCCCGTTCCCGCCGCCGTTGAGCTCGGGGGAGGCCGCTCTTCCCTTACCGGTTCGGAGAACCCGTCCCAGCCGCTGCTGCCCCGGCGGTGCCCGATCCCCGCCGTTATCCCATCCCGGCATCCCGGTGCGGGGCCCGCCGGGCATCCCCCGGTACCCGCGGTGTCCAGCCTGGCAGCCCCCGCTATCCCGGTCTCGTATCTCTCGGTTCTCCGGTGATCCCGGGGCTCGGTGCTGGCTGTGAGCGGGGCCGGGACCCCTCGGGCAGCCTGTGCTTAGCGCTCCGTTCTCCCGGTTGGACCGAGCAAGGGACACGGGCAGCGAAACTCCTCGGCCGGGGAGCGGAGGAGTGACACGATGCGAGGCCCATTGGGGGGGGGGGGGTTCCCCCTTCCCAAAACCCTCCCGCACAACCGGGACGGATCCAGCCCCAAAACAAGCGGGATGTGCCGGGAGAGCCGGAGCGGGACAAGCCCCGGTAACCCCGGCGGCAGCCGCAGCCCGGCTCGGGAAGCGGCCGCTTCCTGCGGAGCCCCGGCAGCGGGGCAGGGCTGTGGGGTCGCCGGGCACGGGGGGAAAGGGCTGGGGGGTGTCGGAAAAAGCTCGTCAGGTTCGGGAATTGCAGCCAGGATGTGAACGCCGAGTTTGTGTCGTGTCCTTGGAGCTCTTCCCCTGAATTTCCCATCCCTGGGAATGTCCAAGGCCGGGGCTTGGAGCAGCCTGCGGTAGTGGAAAGGGGTGGAATGGGATGGAATCTTTTAGGACTCTTCCAACCCGAACCATTCCATGATTCCATGTGGGAATCAGCCTCAGATAAGGTTCATAAACACCTTTTCCCTCAGCCTCGAATGAGGGGTGGCCATTCCCAATCCCCCCAAGCAGAATTATCCTTCCCACTGCTTCCTGTTAGCAGTTGTGAGGTTTTTTTAATGCGTTTTGGGAACGATTCAGGAATCACAGATCCCCCTCTGCTGCTGCTTTCCTGCCCCTGTTTTAAATTCCAGATAAATTTGGCACAGATCGTGTTTTCCATCACTGACTTTAAAACCCTTTCAGCTCATCCCACCCCTGTGTGCGACGTGTGTCGCTTCCTTCCTTGGCTCTATTTCCCCAAATCCATTTTATTTACCCAGCAAAGCAAAATAACAAATTCCTGAAGTCATCCCCCACCCCCTTTTCCCACTAAACGATGATGGGGTGGGGTTTTTTTTTTCACAACTTCCATGGGGAAAGGTCGTGCTGAGAACTCGGTGTGGGAGGATTTTGCCGGCCAGGATGTGCTGTGATGGTGTCAGGAGGTGAAAACCCCTCGGTGACTCAGGACTAACGTGTTCCTAAACCCAAAAATATCACTTTAATGAAACTCTTTTCTGGAGAAATCACGAATTCTTCCAGAGGTGCTGCCACCCCCTTGCAGTGACAAGAGGTGTCTGTGATTTAGAGATGCTCTGACTGGAAACTGGAAGTCACTGGTTCCAGTTTGGCCATTTTTTTTTTTTTCTCCTCTTCCCTTTCCTTCCCTTTCCCCCCCTCTGTTCCCACTCAGCCCTTGGCTGAAGGAAAGGAGGATTAGTTATTTTTTGGCTCCCTTCAAGCCATCAGATGCTGCCAAAGCTGAACATGTGGAAGATCTTTCCTAAAATGTTACGTTTTGTTCCACGTCTGTCCTTAATTGAAGGAAAACGGGGCCAGGAGTGGGGTGTGCAGGGACCCTGGAGGGTTTGGGATCCCTGTCCAGGATCCAGAGGGAGCAGGGCTTGGCTCATGGGCCTCATCCATCTGATTCCTCCAAGCCCACATCTCCCCTGGGTGAGGCAGCCGGGCGCCCACACGCAGGAGAGAGCCTGGAGTATCCTGGCAAAAAATAAAATAAAATAAATCTGAGTCGTGCTGGCAAATGTTGTGGATGGGGAGCAGCTCCGAGTGTGTCCAGAACAGGTTCTGCCTGTTCACTGCAAACTGTTCTCTAAAAAAAAAAAAACATAAGGAAAGCTGGAGAAAACATTCTGAGGAAGGGGGAGAAACAGCAGGAGCTGGGAGCAGGGTGGGAAGTCCCTGCCTGCCTGGTCCAAGGTTTCATCCAGCCTGGAATTCTCAGGGACCTTCTGGTGTAGAAACAGCTTCGTTTGCACCGTTTTGGGTTTTGTACAAACTGATGTAAATCCTCAAATCCTGCAAATCTTCCCAGCCAGTGGGCAGGACAGGCTGCTGTTCCCGGGGGAATCCTGAGGGAAAGCTGGGGCTGTCACCAGGGATGGGGAGCAGCAGGAGGATCCCCAGGAATCCTGCCTGGCTGGGGCTCACCTGGCAGCAGGAGCAGCCCTGGAGCTCTCTGGGGAATGCAGGGGCTGGTGTGAGCTGCTCTTTGCAGCCCCTCGTGTGTGTGGGAGCCCCAGGATTCGTGGCACAGCTGCTGCGGGTGCTGCCCGTGGACCACGGGAGGGTTTGGCTCGGAGGAGAGCTCAGAGCTCATCTCCTTCCAGCCCCTGGAAGTGCCCAAGGCCAGGTTGGACACTTGGAGCACCCTGGGACAGAGGGAGGTGTCCCTGCCCATGGCAGGCGTGGGACAGAATGGGATTAAGGTCCCTTCCAACCCCAATCCAGTCTGGGGTTCAGCCCTGGGCGCATCCCAAACTGGCTGAACGTGCTCCCAACGCCTGTGTGAGCTGAGCCCAAACCCTGCCAGGCCTGCCTGGGCTCAGGAGCTCGTGCTGGCCCAAGCCACAGCCCAGCCACCTCCTCCTCCACATCCAGAGCCCTTTTCCAGAAGGAGAAAAGGCAAGTGCTAATTAAAACTCAGCAGCCCTTGACACACACACGCGTTTCCCTGAGTTTGATGACAGCTCTCAAGGCTTCCAGAGGTATTTTTGACCATAAATAGCCCCTTTGCTCCCTGCCTGGCCCGGGATGTGCTCCAGAGCCAGCTCAGCCCAGCAGGAGCTGCCATTCCCGAGCTCCCTGGGCCAGCAGGGAATGCTTTCCGTGCCCTGGGAGCTTCCTCTCAGGTGCTGCCGTGGCATCTGCTCCGAGCTGAGCACGGCAGTGTGCTCCCAGAGCGTGTGTGGCAGTGAGGGCACGGGGTGCAGCCAGCAGAGAGGCCATTTCCCCTTTTCTTTGGCCTTTGTGGTCACTGCTCTTGGAGCTTCTCAACTGGGATTTCCTTCACTTCTCCTTGGGTTTCCTTTCTTCCCTCCTCAGCCGAGGTTCTCTCTGCGGTGGCTTTGTGCTCTGCTTTCAAATGTGGGAGCACATTTCAAATGTGGGGTTTTCCTTCCCTTTCTCAGATGAGCCTTTCAAAAGCTTTTTTTTGTTGTTGTTAATTTTGGGTTTTTTTGATATTAACTTAGCCCTGCTACCATTGGCCTATCCAGGCTTTCTCTTGGGGGCAGGAGGTGTCTTTGGGATGGTTTGGGTTGGAAGGGACCTTAAAGCTCATCCCATTCCATTGGCAGGGACACCTTCCACTATCCCAGGCTGCTCCAAACCCTCTCCAGCCTTGGACACTTCTGGGGCAGCCCCAACATCTTTGGGAAGCTGTGCCAGGGCCTCAGCACCCCCTGAGCAAGGAGGGAAGCAGGGAATTCCTGTGGGAGGGATTTGGCAGGCTCTAAGCTCCTTATCTGTACACGGGAATTTGGACTGGAAAGTCGAGGGATTTTGCTGATTCCTGCTAGCCTGGAGCCTCCTGCCAACCTCTGTCCCACAGCACCTGATGTTTCTGTATTAACATTAACCTGGGCTGGATTCCCCTGCAGTTCCTGGGTTTATCTTTCCACATTAATCTGCTCCCGAGGCCGGGGGAAAACCGGATTTGCTGGGGCTTGGGGTGACATTCTCCAGCTCCAGTTCCAGCTGGGATCCATCCTGGAGCATCCCCTGACTGCCTGCAGCTGTGCTGGCACTGGGGATGGCTCTTCTTTGCAGCTCCCCGGGGAAAAGGAGGCTCAGGGGAGACCTCGTTCCTCTGCACAGCTCCCTGGAAAGGGGCAGGGCTCAGCCTGGTGACAGGAGGGAGGGAACGGCCTCAGCGAGGCTGAAATTTGATATTTATGCAAATTTTTCCATGGAAAAGGTTGCCAGGCATTGGAGCAGGCCCTGAAGTGTTCAAAAACCACGTGGATGTGACACTTGGGGACACAGTGGTGAACCTGGGGCTGGACTCAGCGCTCTTAAAGCTCCTTTCCAACCCCACCCATTCCATGATTCCACTTGTGGCAGGTGAAAAGCAGAGGCTGAGTGTCCCCAAACCTCTTGGAGACAGGGATGAGGTGCCAGGGCACCCCTTCAGGCCTGGATGATGCTGGCTGGACACTCACAAAGCTGCCTCTGCCACATCCAGGGGAAAACCTGCAGCCAGGATATTTTCCTGTGGATTCCCTCTCCTTTTCCTGGGTGATTTGGGGTCAAAACCCCATCCCTGCATTGGTTAATCATTGTTGGAGCTGAGCAGCCCCAGAACTAAGCAGGTTTCACTTTTCCAGGATTGTTTCTCTCCAGATTTTCCAATAAATTGTCTTTTCCCTCCCTTTCAAGTTTGTTTTTTGCAGCCATTGGGCTCTGGCAGTAACAGGAGCTTCAATTCCTGGAAGGCAGAGGCAGAAAAGAGAGCTGGGGAAGTCCAGCTCTCCATATCCTGCTCTGTTGGCTCCCCTGATGTCAGCCAGGGAAAGTGTTATCCTGTTCCTGCAGCTGGGGGAATCTGGGATAAGGGAAGGATCCGTGACTCAGAGCTGAGGGGGTCATGTGGCACTGGGATGCAGAATCTACATCATCTGCCTGAAATCCTGCATTTATCCAGCTGATTGCACAGGGGATGCTCCCTGCATGCAGCAGAAGGAAATCCTTCCTCCCCCTTTTCCCTGCCACTGCTTTCCTCCTGGGAAAGAGCAAAATGGGGATGAGCTCAGGCAGCCTGCCTTGTAAAAGCTGATTCATTTCTTTAGCACGTTTTATTTTATTTTTTTTTCTTCTTCCTCCTCTCCCCATGCCTGCATATGCCAGTGCCTTTTGCCAGGGCTCCCAGCCCCATCCCTGTGGGAATACTGGGGGCAGGGGAGGGAGCAGGGCAGCTCCTCCTGCCTGAGACTGCAGAAATCCCAGTGCCAAAATCCAGCCAGCCCTCGGGGAGGGAATTGGTGTCCTCTGGGATGTGTCCTCTGCTCTGTCCCTGCTGCTGTCCCTCCTGGAGCAGGCTGCTTCCCAGGCAGGATGGAGAACTGCTGAAAAGCCCAGAAATTAAATAAATCCCTAATCCTGATGGTTTTGGCTGTGTAATTCCAGCTGAACTCATTCACACGGAAACTCAGCAGCATCCCAGCCCTGCTGATGTTTCATAAGACTCCGAGGTCGCTGTCCCTGCTCCTTCCCATCCCTAACTGCAATATTAATCCAGCCTGGGATGTGATTCCCAGAGTGGGAGCAGGCAGGAGGCTGATCCTGTCCTTTCCTGCAGATCTGTGCTGTGCCATGGCTGTGTCCCAGCCTTCCTCCCTGGATCAGATGGGAAAGATCCAAGCCCTGGATCTGGGAAAGCCTCCCAGAGTTTCCCTTCTCCTAAACTGCCCCATGACAGGGCTTAGTGCAGGATCCAGCCCATCTTGGCCTCTCCCTGTGATTCTAAAAGGGATAATTAATATTTTTTTACAGATTTCCTGTTTCCCACAGCCCCATCCCTTCAGTCAGCAATCCTGTGGCTTTCAGGAAAGTTTCCTCTGGCCCAGGCTCAGGGATGGAGCAGTGCTGGGGGTTCCTCTCCTGGTTTTGGGGCTGGGAGTGCCTGGAGGTGCCCGAGGTCCTGCTCCTCTCCCAGTGGATGGAGAATCCCTCAGGAGAGTTTGGATTGCTCCAAGAAAAGCCTTGTAAACCCCCCTTCCAGCCTTGCCACCAATAGCTAATTAATAGAACCAGTCCTTTTAAAGCCACTGGGAATTTTAGGATCTCCTAATGCCTGGCTATTAATAAAGTTCATGGTAGTGTCACTAATTAAATTGCTTTCCTGCTACAAAGGAAAAAAAAGATGAGTTAAACATCTCCATAATGAAATTCTGTCTTTGAGACAGAAGGTTGAATTTGCATGATTAAAGCTTTAAAAGGCTTTTCCTAATTGAGAAAATGCTTCATAATTCATCCCAGAGCCTGAAAACTCGGCTGCACCCCCTGTCTGGGCCAGACTATTCTCCAGTGATAATTTATTAACCACTTTTCTGACCAAATCTGGTTTGGCATCCCAGGATTAGCTGCATTTAAAACTTAATTTTGCCACTTCCATGATGAAAAAGGCAGAAAAAGAGTAAACAATTACCTGCACCCAAAGCAAATCCACTGCAGGAGCAGGTGCTGGGGGTATTTTTTATTCCCTGATTTTCTTCCTTGGATTAGGAACCATCTTGTTTGCTGCTGACGTGTGTCTGTGGTTCTGAGGGAGCAGGGGCAGCACAAATCCGGAGTGCCAGATGTTGGAGGAGCTCTTGTCCCAGTAAATCTCCTCCTGATTGTACTGGGGGAGTTCTAAAGGGCAAAGATTCTGGGCTTTTTGTGCCTGCCTGGGATAAAACATCAACAAATGTGCTCTGCCAGGATTTCTGGGCCACCTCTGGCTCTGCCTGCAGGATGGGAAGGCCACGGTGACACCAAGTGCTGGGAGGGATTTTATCCCATTTAAACCATTCCAAAACGAGTCTTAGTTTGGAGTGAGGAAAAAATAAAACGGATTCAGCAGCATCTTGGATGGGCTGGAAGCTGCCAGAGTCCCTGGGAGGGGCAGGCCCTGGTGCAGGAGTTTGATCCAACCCCGCTTGCTCCTGGCAGCCTTGGGGGTGTTGGGGTCGCTCCTTCCCACTCTCCCTTTCCTTAGGATGCCGTGCTGTGCTCTGATAGCCACGGAGCTTTTCCTAGAATTGAAAGGAGCAAGGGAAAGGGGTGTTTACAGTGTCCTCAGCCGTTTCTGTTCCCTTTGATGTCTGTGCACACCGGGAGGGCTCCGGGCCACGCTCCCCGTGTGAAACGTGCTCTGCGCCGGGCTCTGCACGGGGCTGTGCTGCCCAGCCCTGGCCAGGAGAGGAGTTTGCCTTCCTTTGGATCTTTTTTGATCTCCCTGATGCTTGTAGAGCCTTGTCCCAGCAGCTCTCCGTGTCACCAGCCCTCTGTGTCCCACCAGCCTGGTTTGCTCCCTTCCTATCCAGAGGTTTTCTGTTTCCTTCCCAGCTCCTCGACAGTCTCCTGCTGTATCTTCTTTGGGTGATCCCAGCAGTGTCCTGCACCTCAGAGAAGGTTTTTTTTCCAGGGATTTACAGCTGTCTTACACCCTCATTTCCCTCTTCTTCCCTTTTTTTTTTTGGGAAATCCCTCAGAGCACCGTGCAGGCCAACCCTCCAAATGCTGACTGCGGGACAAGGCTGCTGGGTGCTCTTCCTGAAGCTTTGCAGCTGGGAAAAACAAGGATTGTCATTCCTAGGCAGCACTTTTAGTGCTTTTCTCTTTTCTATCCCATCTCAGGAGCAGCTCCAAGTCTCCAGGGCGAGGAGCTGCTGCCTTTGCTCCCCTGGGTGCTGGGGCCGGGTGGAGCTGCCGAGGATTGATGGCTCAGCAGCTCTGGAAAAGCCAGGCTGTGATTCACTGCCACAGGACACAGGGAGGCTGTGCAGGAAGTCGGGATGCAAGGCCACTATTCCATGTTTCCCCTCAGTTTAGTGAATTTCCTCTCAGTTGCTGAAGTCACTGGAAGTGTGTGAGGGGAAATCATTGCTGGGAGAGAGGAGCTGCTGCTGCTGCTTCCCTGCATGTTCCTGTTTTCCCTGGAACTTGACCCAATTCCATGATTTTTTTTTTTTTTTCCCAGCTGAATAGAATAGAAATTGTGTCTGGTTTGGTTCAGAGTGAGGAGAAGAAGAGAAAACAGGATGCAAATGGCTGTTGGGAGGTGCCCCCATCCCTCCAGCAAGAGCATTCCAAGACTCCTATGGAAACCTTCATCCTTTGGGATGAGTCTGCTCTGGGGGCAGGGCCGTGCCCTCTGTCTCCTGCTGGAAAAAGGAGCTGGGAGATGAGCAGGGAACCAGAGATCACAGCCAGGGTTTGAGCTGTGCCCTGCAGCCCAGGAGAGGAGGAATTCCCAAAGCCAGGAAGGAGCAGCTGCAGCACGGAGCATCCTCGGCGTGCCCTTGGCTGGCCCGGCGCTGCCACCAGCCCCGCTGGCTGCTGCTGAAATCCTGGGTTTGCCTTTAATTCCCTCTGTCCTCATTCCTGCAGCCCATCTGCTGGATGGAGATGAGTCACCCGATGCTGAGGAGGAGGAGGAGGGCTGGCAGGTGGCTCCTGGAACGCCGCCTGTGCAGCTCTTCCCCGCCGTTTCCATAGGATAAGATTACGACCCGAGGTCACTGGGAAGCCTTTCCTCGTCAGCAGAGGGAAGGGAAGGAGCTGTTCATTGTTCCAGCCTGACCTTCCTGCTCCAGATCAAGGAATTCCTGTGGTGCTGTGGGGAGAGATCCTGGTCTCAGCTGCTGAGGGGGTGGGAAGCTCGGGGTGTTCCGAGCCACGTTTTCCCTGCTCACGTGTCTGGAGGCAGCCCAGCACCTCAAGTGCTTTGGCACGAGGCTTTTCCAAGCCAGCAATTCCATGATTCCATCATGGGGCTCATCCCTGGCTCTTGGGTGCCAGGCTCAGCCAGGACTGGCCTCCTTGAAAGGTGGGAATGGGAAAAAAGGCAGGGAAGGAACTGCAGGAGAAGGCTGAGAGTTGGATAACAGAGGGGAAGTGTCCCTGGGAGCTGTTCCTCAGGAAGGTCAGACAATGGAGCAGCAGGTGCAGTGTCCAGGGTGCCCCCAGGCAGGTCACACCCATGGGGGTGACACTGGGAGCCAGCAGCAGGATGTGCTCAGAGGGGCTGGAGCCTCCTGCTGTTCCTCCTGCTCTACTTTGCCAGGAGGGGATGTGAGAAATCCCAGGATCACAGAGTGGTTTGGAAGGGACCTTGAAGGTCACAGAGTCCCACCCTTCCACAAGCAGGGACACCTTGGACTGTCCCAGGCTGCTCCAAGCCCCGTCCAACCTGGCCTTGGACACTTCCAGGGATGGGGCAGGCATTGGGAACTCTGGAATGTGCCTCCCTCTTCCAAGGCTGGAGGTAATTGTTCCTCCCCTACTCAGCACAATAAACACTGGGATCTGTTTTCTTCTCCTCAAAGTAGGTCAGGAGTTGCTCAGATCAGTGTGGGCTGTGCTGTGGGTGTGCCCAGCTCGCCCCAGCCTGGCTGCCTGCTGCTCTGGGGTGGCAGCAGGGCTGGGATCTGGGATGGGCTGGGATCCTGGGATGGGATCTGGGATGGGCTGGGATCCTGGGATGGGCTGAGATCCTGGGATGGGCTGAGCCCAGCAGAGCAGGGGTCTGGGATGGGCTCAGCTCATCACAGCTGGGATCCCAGGATGGCCCAGGACTCCTCCCAGCACCAGCTGGTTCTGCAGGAAGCCTCGGTGGCAGCAGAGCCCTGCGGGGCACTCCAGGAGAACCCCCAAGCTTTTCCAGGTGCTGCAGCTGGACTGGTGTGTTTTTCCAGGAGGTTTTGGGCACTTCCCAGCCCTGCCACTGCCAAGCCCCACTGGCTGAGTGAGTGAAGCCCTTAGCTCTGTTCCCCAGCTCAAACACACACACACAGAGCTGGGAAGGGTCGCCTTGGCTCTGTGGGTGATGGGGATGACCCAAAATGAAGCTGAATGCCAGAGGCTCACACCCTGCTGAGCTGGGGAGGTGCTGGTGGCTCTATTTAGGTTTTACAGAGCATCCCACAAATCTCTGCCACTGGGCACCAGCAATCCCTGGTTTTCCTTAACTCCTCCTCCGTGTCTGTGCCGAGCTTTGGGGGTTCAAAACATTCCCACCCCTTTTTCCCTGGATTTGGGGGCTGGTTTTTCCCCCTGGGCTGGGATGAGGGGAGCCAGGGCAGAGCTGCTTCTCTGTTTGCTCATCTGTGGGTTTGGTTTTGTATTTCTTGAGGGCAACTCGCTGTTAGGAGGGTGGAGGGGAGGAAGAGGAAGGCTTTGATACCCCAGAGTCTGCAGGAAGAAGGTTTTTCAGTCGACTGTAGGGAACTGTTTTGATTGCAAGGATGGCAAATGTTTGATGTGTTATAAATAGGGCTGACTGCGATGGAAAAAAGAAAGTGAGTTTAAAAAAAAAAACCCTCTGATTTTTGGGTTTTCTCTTGGTGTGTTTTGCTTGTTTGAGGCTGAGGGAATTAGGGATAATTTTCCTTTTTAAAATATTTAAAGGCTGGAGAGCAAAATATTAAAATGAGGTCTGTGAAATGCCGTGGGGAAGCTGCTGATTAGCAGAAAATAACACAGACTTAGGCTCCCTCATCCATGAGCTGAGGGCAGATGAGACCTTCAGGGTGGATGTGCTGGAATCTGCCCTTCTCCAGCTTTCCAGGAGCTCCTCAGCTGAGGAAGTTTGGCTTCTGGCACATTTCCAGGTTTATCAAGGATTTTGCTGATGGTGCAGCCCAAAAAAAAAATCACCTTTTATTTTCTTTTTTTTTCTCCACATCTGCCCCACCTCTGCATCTGGAATGATGCAGGAATTCCCCAGCTGGGACTGCCCAGCTCTGCTCATGGACCAGCTTCACCCACTGCTCCCAAACCCTCTCCTAATCCTCCATGCTCCTGAATTTGGGCACATCCCAGCCAAACTCCTGGGAGCTGCTGCAGCATTCCCGTGTTCCTTTCCCAGTCCAGCTGCCAGGAGGATCCCTGTGCATCCCTCTCCGTGCATTCCTGCCTCTCCCCTGGCTCCACAGCAGCTCATTCCAACTCTTTTATTCCATGAAATCTTCCCCCACGGTGGGGTTGGGCACAGGGGGAAGTCAGGATTGTTCCCATTCCCAAGGGATCTGAAGGAATCCCCTGTGAGCTCCAGAATGAAGCTGTGGAGCAGCTTTGGGTGGAGAGGGGCTGTGTCCAATCCCTCTGGATGAGCTCTCCCAAGGATTCTGAGCTCCCAGGAATGCTCCCTGTGCTCCCAGCTCAGCTTGGAGCTCTCTGGGACATATTTTGAGCTGAATCCTTTCAGTTAAACACACCTGGAAGTGAGGGATGCATTCCTGGCCTGCCTCAGCCCTCACCTCCCTCCCATGTGGGTGGAATTCCAGGTGAAATGCCAGCTGGGCTGCCAGGAGCAGCCAGCTGGGAGCAGATTGGATCTGCCCTGGCTGTGCCACCCAGCTGCAGCACCCTGGGCCAATATTTGCTCTGGGAAGTGTTTGGCCCAAGGCTCTGGCTCTCCCTGCTCCCAGGGTGAACCCTTGGATGGGTCACAAACCAGGGAGACCAGACTCGTTCTGCTCTTCCACTCCCAGGGAATGTTTGGGTTGGTTTTTAACCATTTCCAGCTCTGCTCCTGCCAGCCCTTCCCAGTCTGGCTTCAGGAGAGGTTAAATCCCAGCTGGGGGAGCAGGGATGTATCCCAAGCCGCCTTCTGGCTGCTCAGGAAATAAAAATGCAGAAAAATTGTCAGCACATCCTCCAAAAAGCCCCATAGCTGCTTCCTGGGGGAAGGGCTGCTGGAATCTGCAGCGCCAGCATTCCTCCAACTGCCTTCCAGTTCCCTTAAGCCAAGCAATGTATGGATAAACCCTTCCTTCCTTCCTTCCATGGATCCTGGAGAGGTCAGTGCTTCCAGAGGAAGGCAGGCACCCCCTGCCCATCCTTCCCAGGCCCTCTGGGGGCAGCACGATGGGATGCACAACGTGCCACTGGGGGAATTTGGCTCCCAAGCGCTTGGTGAGGCTCCAGGTGAAGCCAGGAGCTGATGGCAGCTCCTCCAGGCTGGTGTCTGGGGGATCTGTGTCGGTTTGTCTCCTCTCCTGATGGCTTTGGGAGCGTGGGGATGTGGGCATGGAGTCCCTCCTCCCTCCCTCCTGTGCTGACGCCTCCCAGTTTAATTAGAGCCAGCAGGGAGAGAACCTCAATCTTATTATTCCCTCCCAGCAGGGCAGCAGCAGCATTTCTTGGACGTCAAAAGGAGGATTAAATTAGTCTGGAAATGAGGGGGTTTTGCCTCTCTCGGTCCTCTGGGCTGTGCAGAGGGTGTGGAGCCTCCAGAATCTCTGTGGTGATGGATTCTGCCTGCCTGGCATGCAGGCCCCTCAGAGCAGAGTCCTGGCAGGGGTTATTTATTTACAGCTTCCCAGGCCACAAATCCAGGCAGAAAAATGGGACTGGAGTTGCTTGGGATGACTGCACCCTTCCCAGGTGTGTTAGGGAACAGAGCAGGCTTCCAGAGGTGGAAGGGATCCCGTTCTGCCTGTGGGACTCTTGGCAGGGCTCAGGGGGTGGCAGCTGGGGCAGAGCTGTGCCCTGCTGAGCCTGTCCTGGCAGGGGTGGCAGCTGGGGCAGAGCTGTGCCCTGCTGAGCCTGTCCTGGCAGGCCTGGCAGCTGCTCCTGGGATGTTCTCCAGGCTCGAGAGCAAAGCGTGCCTGCCCAGCTCGGGGCTGGGTGTGTGCTGGCAGCCCGGGAGTGCAGCAGGCATCCAAGGAAAGCAGGAAATCACGCTCGGATGGCTTCTCCATCTGCTGGCAGCTGGGGGTGATGATATCCCCTGGAGCTGCTTCTGAGGGCACGGAGCAGGGATGGGGAGCAGGGATTGGCCAGCCTGGCTCACTCTGGCTGTGTCCTGTGTCCCTTTTCAGAGGGTTAAAGCAGGAGAGTGAAATCCAGAGCTGGGCAAACCAGGAGAGCTTTTCTCCTTCCCTTCCCTTCCCTTCCCTTCCCTTCCCTTCCCTTCCCTTCCCTTCCCTTCCCTTCC
>VZUI01088628.1:0-32796 GCA_013401135.1 Cettia cetti | reverse complement strand
CCCTTCCCTTCCCTTCCCTTCCCTTCCCTTCCCTTCCCTTCCCTTCCCTTCCCTTCCCTTCCCTTCCCTTCCCCTTCCCCTTCCCCTTCCCCTTCCCCTTCCCCTTCCCCTTCCCCTTTCCCTTTCCCTTTCCCTTTCCCTTTCCTCTTCTCTTTACATACAGCATCCTATAGCCAACAGCAGAAATTGGTAACATCATCTTTAGATGTAAAGAGATGCTACAATTAGATTCATCTCTTTGAGAAAATATTGAAATCCTAATGAATGCTAAAGGTTTCTTTTAGTGGTACAGTAATAAGCAAGTGTATTTGTGACTGAAAATTAATTATTCTCTGTTTGCATAGAGAAAGTACATTATTCTGATTCTTAAATGATCATTTATTTTATATCCACATATTTCTATATTGCAGGTACCTAAAAATGTTTAAGACTGGGAAACTAAGAAATGGTCCTAGAACCTCAGGCCTGAGAGGCTATAACTACACAGCCTTCCCCTGTCTGGGGAACAGCACTCATGGAAAAAAAATGTCACAGTGGAATCTTTGGGTGCCTTCTTTTGGGGTGTTGCTGCCCAATTACCTTTGCCCACATAACTGCAACTTTTGGCACAATAAAAAATTTCTGATTCCTGTGTTTAACAGAGAACTTCCAGACCACATTTTGTAACACAGGGAAGAACACAACTCAAAAAGTAGTTGTATGATACACAAAGGGTTTTTCACCTCCTTAGAAACTGCATTCTTTCACCTCATGATTTTAGCACTACGTATTCATCTTTACCAATATTTCTTAAAAGGTGTCTTTCAAGCTAATAATAATTACAATAATTTTTATAACGAAAACAGCAATTAGCAGATGACATATTGATGTATACTGGCACTATGAAACAGTATGTAGATCATCTACTGCAATACAGGAAAATCTGGGCTAAGGTTCCTTCATAGCCTGATAGGAGATAAATCTATACCCTCAAAAGATTTCATCATTGATGGAATATCATTTATTCTGGGTGAGGTACCATCAGAGCTGATCTTTTGGTATGGTGAACAAAAAGATTTATTCAGTCAGAGGCACACAGGATGTCCCAAAACTTCATCCATTTTGAGCACTGGGCCTGATCAGTCTCGAGAACAGATGACTGAGAGGGAACCTCATCAATGTCTATCAGCATCTGAAGGCAGGGTGTCAAGAGGATGTTGCCAGGCTGTTCCCAGTGGTGACCAGCAATGAGACAAGAGGCAAGGGGCAGAAACTGATGGAAGTTCCACCTGAATATGAGGAAGAATTTCCTTACTGTGTGAGTGACTGAGCACTGGAACAGATTGCCCAGAGAGGTTGTGGAGTCTCCCTCGCTGGAGATACTCAAGAACCGTCTGGGTTCATTCTTGCCCAGCGTGATCCAGGCTGACCCTGCTTAAGGCGGAAGGTTGGACCAGACGTCCCACTGTGGTCCCTTTGAACCTTATCCATTCTCCAATTCTGTGATTCCTGTGGGTTGTTTTTAGACCTCTTTCCCTGCCCTTTTCTAGGCATTGTCCTAGAAACAGCTTGGAAATCTTTGTTTTGAAAGATTCAGCAGCACCTGCTGTTCTCCCCGGCTCTGACTCTCCCTTTCTGGGGAAGGGATTTCTCATGGACCTTCTTTGCATCTTTTCACAGGTACATCCCTCCCACTCCCTGGACTATACTACCCCAAACATGTTCTGGGTGGAACTGCCCTACACTGGGATAAGCTCTGTCTGGAAAGGTCCCGCTCTCATCCTGGTACAATGCCATAGCTCAGAACTTCTTTGTCACTTGATATTTTAAAGCAAACGTATCAGAAAGAAATATTACTAAAACTAACAATTACCTCTATCAACTTGTCTTGTATTTTCAGCTATGATCTTTAAAAAATCTTACTAAAAACTAATACCACCAACAAAATGACAGAAATAATATTTTATACATATTTATACCTAATAGCTTTGAATCATTTGAGATACATATATTATCATAGCAAAATTGTGGAATTCTATTAAAATCTAGTTAAAATGGTAGGAAAACAGTAGTGTATAAGAAGTTCAGATTGAGGTTATATTTTTCATCTCATCACTTCACAGTTGTCACCAGCAACCAGAATGCATTTCAGTAGGTGTACCAAAATGAACTGGGTTTTTTGGACAAAGCATCTGTTTGTGAAGCACTGCAATTTAGCAATGCTGCTCAAAACAAGCATCTGAAAGATAGTGTTATCTCCATATCCAGCAGCAGGTCAAAAGATTGATACAAAACAGTTTTGCAAATTAAAGAACACTAAATAACTGCTACACTGCACTCCCTGGACAGCAGCAAAGGTCCACTTGAACAAGACTTGGACTAGGATCAAATTCTAGTAGAAATTTAGAGGCAATAATTTGGTAGGAAAATAGAATCTAAAACCTGTGAAACACACACTGAAAGTACAGAGGTAATGGTCCTATTGCCATGACGTTCCATGATGATTCATGGTTATCTCCGTGTTGCCAGGGATAATTAGGACAAGTATTGGTCTCTTTAATCTAACAACAGTGTCTCTAGGGTAGAAGACCTTTAAATAGTGGTCTGAGCATAAGTCTATGTGGGAAGATGAATTGTATCTCTACTATGGTCATATTTCAGTTTCTTTCCCCCAAGGACAACACTATGCACATCTCCCTTTATATTTGCCAAAATCATTGAATTAAACTGGACCATATGAAGAAGAGGAAAACCCTGGGAAACTTCTCTCTATGAAGCTTATACATTTAAAAAATCATTTAGGAATTCTACATTTGTATGAGAGGAGACCTTGAAAACTATCTCAGAGACAAAGGCCACCACAGCCTCTTGCACTTCACGTAGTCTCAAACACCAGAAAAACCCCACCATTGCTTTGTCTGCTGAAGTCTGACAGCCTGTCCATTCAGCTTGAGACAGCTTTCCTGTGGTTTCTTACACTCACTTCTGACCCATCTGGACTTCCAAAGGATCAAGTAAAAACTCCTGACCAATTCTGACACAGTTTTCAAACCCCAAGGAAGCATTTCTCTGTCTGAAGTCTCCTTCAAGTCTGCTGTGGAGCTTCCTCTCAACCAAAGCCCACCATTCTTTCTCACTTGCCAATTCTCAAAAGACCATAACCCAAGGAAGAAAATAGGAAACTCTTCTACAATTCATCAGCAATTATCATACAAAAATAGAAACTGTCCAGAACAATAAGTTCCAACAACTGTTCATTGATCTGGCAAGGTTTGAGTGTGTATGAAAACTTTGGTGTTTGCAACTTGCAAGTTTTCAGAGTGATATGTCTAAAGAAATACTAGTTGGGTACATGAATAATTTAAGTCAGAACTTCAAAGCTTCTGTATCTGCAGAAACTACTTCATGAGAGAAGTACTTATAAGACATTTAAATTATTCCTACAGTAAAAATGGACAAAATGAAAACAAGAGAAAAAGGTAAAGTAGAGGGAAAAGGGAACAGGATGGATAATAGAAGAGATTAATCATAATATGATTATGAAAGGGAAATTATTATTCTGATTATTATATAGCATGTTATATAAAAATAGTGCATTGCATAAATATATTAATTGATACATTAATATGCCTCTGTGGTAACTTCCCCTCCTGAATATACTTGTGTTAGAATGTTGTACTCTGACCTTGTTGCCATTATGTAATTCCCCAAAACACCACTCTAGATGCCTGTGGTAACCTGACGTGATTCTGGTCTTCACCATGTATGAAGAAAGGATTGCACTCATTCTCTTAATGTGTTAGACATATTAGGAGCATCACTAGTACAAAGTAAAACAAAACAAGTATAGGCAACTTCTGTTTGATTAATTAGAGTGCAGATGTGCATAATATGGTTCTGTACAATATGGAGCTGTAAATATTCTGTGCCTTCACATAGAATCTGATCTGTTGTTCAAAGGTGGCTGACAAAGTAAAAAGAAGAGTTGCAGGTTAACAGCATTCAAAATAAAGGTTAAAATAGTGGGATTTTCTGCTCTCTGGCTAAAATTGTAGCAAGGAGCAGAAATAGAGTTGAGAAAATAGTGTAGAAAATAAAACAGGTTTTTTCAACTTAGTTCAAGCTAGCTCACACTAAATATTTTGCATGAGACAAAATATCTTCTGTCAAAAAGATCATAAAAAGAACAAAAAACCAGAGTGGTATGAAAGTCATATAATGAAGAGAAATGGTGCAAAGGGAAACCCATTTTCTCTCCTGTGACCACTGTAACATAGACATCTGGTAACCAATAATTACCTGGGAAGAACTGATGGGTTAAATATGTGCCCTGAATATGCAACACAGTGAATCAGTCAGACAAAGAATACTGGGGTTTTTTCCAAAGATGATATAGGCTGCTCACACCAGTGAATAAAACTATATTTTCTTTATGTTTCACTTAAAAAAATTCTTCAGGGAAACGTATGAGCTTTAATATTGTTGCAACCATTGCTGCAACAGCTTGCACAATAGCAATAATCTTTTTTGCACAGAATCATTATTTCCTTTTTCTTTTCTAGATTTCATTGCATGACAATATTTCACAGAACCACAGAATCACAGAACAAGCTGAGTGGGAAGGATCCCACAAGAATCACCAAGTCCAACTCCAAGCCCTGAACAGGACCATCCCCAAGTCACACCACGTGCCCAAGATCTTTGTCCAAACACTTCCTCAACTCAGACAGGTTTGGCGCTGTGACCACTTCCCTGGGGAGCCTGTTCCAGTGCCCAACCACCCTCTGCGTGAAGAACCTTTTTCTAATACCCAACCTAAACTTCCCCTGACACAGGCTTAGGCCATTCCCTCGAGTCCTGTCAGTGGTCACCACAGAGAAGAGATCATTGCTTGCCTCTCCTTCTCCTCTCACAAGGAAGCTGTAGCTGCAATGAGGTCTCCCCTCAATCTCCTCCAGGCTGAACAGACCAAGTGATCTCAGCCTCTCCTCATAGGACTTCCCTTGATGACCCTTCACCATCTTTGCTGCCCTCCTTTGGATGCTCTCTAAGAGCTTGTCTTTCTTATATTGGAGTGACCAGAACTGTACACAATCAATTCCTTTAGTCCAAAGATAAAAGATTTCAAGAGCCTTTCTTCATCTTCTGCTGCACCATGGGACATATGCATTCCCAAACTCAGCTCTGTAGGAGCTGCACAACCATGAGAGATAAAAGAAGAGAGATCTCTACCTCACAGCTTTAAGGGATAGGCTATTGGAGATAGTGAAATTCTCCTCTGTTCCTTTTCACACCATTTATATAGAGAGAAATAATACAGAAGAAATATTAGCAATCAGTAGAGTTGATTGGAAAGTGTACTTTCACAGAGCAGAGGGTTTTTTTTTTATTTCAGTAGTTTTCCGCTTTAGATCACAATTCACATGTCCACCGCCACAAAACAATGAGATTTATGAACCTCAGAACATCTGAAACATCAATTTATAAAACCTCAGCACATTCATTTAGGGGAAAAAGCTGAGACCCCAGTAGGGTTATACTGTCCAGAATAGAAATATAAACCCTGCTTTCATGCGTCACAGTTGAAGCTGTTTGCCATTAGCCCATGAAAAAAAAAAAGAAGGGGGGGGGGGGGGGCGGTGTTTGCTTAGGAAGAAAGTCTCAGCCACAGAAAAGAATTTATTTTTTTTTTAACTAAAGTGTCAGTCCATGCTGCTTGGAGCTTAGGTTTCCATGGGCACTGTATTTGATCCTAAGTCAGCTCTAGTACACCTATAATCATTCTGTGCTGGTACAATAACTTGCAGAGGATTATTAAGGCACTGAGCCAGTGCTTTATACAGTTGTGTTTGGAAGGAAAAAAAAAATGTTATTGCCAGTATAGTTTATTTTATCGGGAAAAAATATATAAATTACAGCACAACACCTCCCTTTCCTGGCACAGGCTGTCTACATGGAAAAAGCATTTGCTACTAGAACTGCATCAGCTTAGCTACATCAACAAACATGTTGTAATATAAAATGCCTGAGACAGACATAATCACTCTGAAAGCCATTTCTGGTGCAAAGATGGCCTTCATGTCCTCAAGCTCAAATACATTCCTAACTTAATTGCAATTCAGTAGCTATAAAGTAAGATATGGCACCATCACAATAGGAAAAATATGTTGAAAAAAAAAGCAGTAATGGTTACCAAAAAACCTAACATAGGTCTAGTCAAGAACAGGAAAACAATGTGAACAGTCAAGAAGAAATGCATCATTTTTGTTAAAGTTACTGTCTATACCTGCTATTGCATTTCTGGCCTTTGCACATGATATGGCCTTTGGAGTCTTTCAGTAAGAAAGCAGATGGAAATAAAAGGAAAAAAAGCCTAGAAAAAGTAACTTTGAATGGAACTTAGAAGACAACTGTACTGTTTTGTACTATAAAGTGGGAGAAAATGTCTTTCCAAGTTCCATGTGTGACCCATTCGAAGTAAGGAAACTAGAAATACAATAAATGCATAATAGTTATGTGTGAATAAATAAATTAGATGTTGGAAAATAAACCTTCTCTTTAAGTGATGTACTTTTTTTTTTTAATTACGTAAGTTCTAGCCAAGAATCAAATTTAAGACTTGTTAATGAAAGTGCTGCCTTAAATCTGAACCATAAAAGTCAATGTCAGTAGAAATAACTGAGTAGACACATGACACTACACAAAAGTCCAGCTCTGATATCAGAGCTTTTACAGCTATTACAGTGCATCATTTCCCTGAGCAAAAAGTCATGATTCACAGCTACATAATCATGCTTTTCAGAGGAAAGGGAAGAGGGTCTCCTCAGTTTGTCAGACTGCCCAGGTTTAAATCAAAAGCAGCAAGAACAGCTGCTGCTGCAGCAACAAGAGCAACACAAATTTATATTGATTGATAATGAAATATTTATTTTGTTTTCCAAAGAAAAACTGGAGTAATAAAATGTTGAGATTTTCAATGTTTTAAATTAAAGCAGTAGCTTCTTATGCAAGAAATCAACAATTTCTTATTAAAAGGGTTTTTTTCTCTCTACTTTGAAAGAAGGTCAGAGCTTGTCTCCAAGAAGGCTGAGAATGCTGGTCTTCATAATTCTGTCCCTCTACCCTGAGCTGTTGTACTTGAAAGCCAAATCAGAGATGACCATGAGCCTACACTGATATATCTTCATGCACTGCATTTTTTAGAACAGGGAGATTACTTGCTTCTTTTACCTTATGAAACTACATCTCGTCTTTCTACAGAAGGTCATATAAATACCAAAATGACAAAAGAGATTTGAAATCACAAGAGAAGAAAGCTTCTGCAAACCCTTGTTTTTCTGCCAGAAATTTTACAGTTGACACAAGAATTTAAAATACCTTTTCTAATAAATTGTTTTCCAGGGTGTTTCAGGATTTGTTTTGTTTTCTTCTAAAAATAACCACAGATTTGAATGGACATTGGGAGGTTAGCTGGTGTTGACAGTTGTTCAAAGGGCCAGCTTTGATTAGGCTTACGTCCTGTAGCAATCACTCAACAAGAGGAAAAAAGACAACGTAAATATGAAATATTTGAAATATTTGAAATATGATGTGTTGCAATTAAAAAAACCTACAACAAGCAGAAGAAGTGATGACAAAAATTATTTACCAGAGGTAAATAAAGAGATTATAAACAGCTATAAAATACACACATTAACAAGATGTGAACTATATTGCAATGAGGGCATTCTTCTGAAGCATAATGAAAGACATGTCCAAAGATCTGATGCATTATTTTTACGACTTAGAAGGGTCTTTGTGCCGAAAAAAAGTAGTATACAACAGGGTCATCCAGCAGCTGGTAGGCAGCCTCTGGCACACCACAGTCACATAATAAGCTTGCAACCTGTTGCTGCACCTCTAAAGCTCAGGTTTGTAATCTCATTTAAGATAATAGGAGGGTTGGGTTGTTGTCTTGCAAAGGAGGGAGCAGAGCATTTATTACATTCTTCTAGATATATTTTTTTTACTGTTCATTAAGTTATTACATTTTGTTCATTTTAAACAATTCACAACAAACAGTGCTCTATGAGGCATCAGACAATCGAAACCTCCAGTGGCTGCTAAAACCAGCAATTGTAACAAATGTTTCAGAGCTATGGCTATGCTAGAAACTTGAAAAATCTTGCAAAATCTGTTAAATATTCAGCTCCTTTTTTCTTTCTTTTTTTCTTTTGAAGAGATTTTATTCATGATCAAAGCAGAATATAAACGTACAAAACAAGGGAAGGCTGATATTAGAATTGTGTATATGTGTCTGCTAAGTGCTTTCAGTGAAAGATACTAAAATATATGGAAAAATATGTGAAAAAATGATTAGGACTACAGGGTTGATCTCAGGTCTGGAATAAAAATACCTTGCACTGGCAGATTTAGACCATACAATTTGTTGAGTCTGTCAAAAGAAATGGGAGCTGGAACTTGATTATAGCATGGAACTGCTTTGACAGGAAGAAAATAAGTACAAACACCTCTATAATCTGCAGAAAAAGTACACCAAGAAACAGAATTTGGTGCTGAAGCTGAACAAATTAACATCTAAAAATCCAACATGTATTTTTTCATTTGCCTTCCAAAAGAAAGGAATTGTATTGTGTATGTCTTGTCAGTCTCTCTCTCTCCCTGTTTGTGCTTGAGTCTCTTGATAAATTGCCACCACATTTGGAACAGAAGAAGATTCATTATATCCAAAGTACTGCCTTAAAGATTACTAAGTCCCTGCAAGATGCAGGAAAATAAACAACTAGAAGAGGAAGACTGTGTGGATTCTCTCCAAGATGGGAATGACATGCACTCAGTTTGCATCAGTCTTTAATGAATGCCCACCGGAAGAGTGTTATCCATGCTCTAAATTTAAGGAAAATTTCCATTACAGCTAACATGCTACTAAACACCCAAGAATCTAAATTAGAGACATAAATCTACAGGAACACAAGATATTTCTTCTACTTGCAGAGCTAAACCAGCCAAAAATTAGGATGGTTAAACTCTAGAGAAAAATAAAAAGGGAAGAAATGCACCCCCTTAATTTATTGGTATTTCCTATAGGGTTTTTATGCACACATAGTAAGAGCTTTTCTCCTGGACAGTCTCACATCTACACTGAGTGGAATAGCAATAGATAGAAGAATGGGGAAAAAAAAGGCATCACAACTAATGAGTCATTATACCATTAGAAAAGGCACTAGCTGTGCTTCTCTGAAAGGGGTTGGGAAAAAACCCAGGATAATGGGTTATTGCCCAAATCAGTGAGATGTTTAGTCATGCACACCCCAAGACTGTGGTTTAGCTATGGCTCTGGTACTATCCTCAGTTTTTCAGCATCATCATAGTCCTAGATTTTATAGAGGTCCCTTATGCATTGTTATTAGAATGAACTGTGAGGTAAATCGATCTTAAAAATCTAAAGTAGCCAATAGACTTCATTACAAACACTCACTTATTGCAATAGCAATGAGGTTTCATTCCCACTGGGTTAGAAGTCCAACATTTTCTTTACAGCCCACTTTGTTTATCTTTCAACAAGGTTCACTCGCTGACAAATAACAAGGAAACATTACTTTTGGAGAACTGTACAATATTAGTAGCAAAAAATCTGAGCTGCTATGGAAAGAAATGAATTTATTAAAGCCTAAACTGTTTCCAGATTTGAAGTATAGACTATCTAGAATTAATATGTGGTCATTTGCCTTTGCCAAAGTCAAATTTTAACAAGCTTCTCTTGCAAAACCAGTAAACTACCAAATACTAGTTCTAAGTTTTCCACACACTCTGGTATGTGTCAAGTAGAGAGAACAAACAGAATATTCATTTGATGCATCATAGAGCTTGAAAGGGAGCACAGCAGAGAAAAACCAAAGAAATGTGAAGGCTACAAATGTGAATTCTTGTATATTGTGGGTCCAGGACACTAATAGTGCCTTCAAACAAAATGGATTCCATCCAATGGCAGGGCTGCTGGAATATGATATAGGGTTCTCCATTAGCTGGTTAAGCTATTTTAACAACGGTGATTGTTAAATGACGGAGATTGCCATTGCAATTGTAAAACTATACAGAGAAGAAAAAAGCAAAGAAAATGTTGCAGTTGTGGGTTGACTGCAGCAAGTCTTTTGGACTCCCTGATTTCAGGGCAAATATGGCGCAGAAAAAAGGGGCAGGTACGATGAAGTGCCCGAAAAGTAAGATCACTTTAATAAGAAATAAAATAGGGACGATGCCCAGAAACTGAACACAGAACTCTAAGGACAAAAGCTGTACGCTGTATGGGGGCAAACTCTAAAGACCAGAAATGAGGGGAGAGTGGCAATATATAGGATTGGGAGTAGAGGGTTCCAGAAACATAACCAAATATGGAACATTAACAACCAATAGGGGAGCAGAACTTGGGTTCATGAACATAATAACAGCAAAGTCATCTGGGAGGAGAGCTCTGTCTTACTTTCAGTTAAACAAATGCCTCCCAGGGCTTGAAGCAGAGGTCTGGCTTGCCAGGGGTGAGATCTGGCTGGCCCTGTGCCTCTTCCAGGCTGATGTCCACAAGAAAATTAAAAGTCCTAGTTAGCCACTTCTTTTATTTTCCCAAGTTCTACCTTTGCCCAGATATTAGCCCAAATTAACCCACTTGGTCCACTGCAATGAATTTTTCAAAAAGCTCAGCTGATATCAAAATGTCAGCACTTTCTCCTTTCTGTTCCTGAGAAATAGAAAACATATCTAACAAAAACTACCGCTGATATTTCCAGTCACTAACAGCCAAAAGATTCTTGGCAAAGCTTTAAATTATTGACTGAAAAGAGATCAGAAACCATTGTGCAGCACTCAGCAGGGGTTGGTTGGAAGTACCTGATGAGTATTAGTAAGGGTTAGATAAGGTCCAGTTTGCCCTTACAGAGTAATCAAAGTCCTGCATCAAAATTTTGTCACAGCTCTTATATGAATGACAGCAACAATCTATTTCCACACAGATTTGTGACACGGTTGCAGCCAAAAGACCAGAGAATCTGGGGCTTTCTTCCTTCTCTGATTGGGAGGCAGTAGTTTTCTTCACAGACTGCTGATTTCTCTGGAACACTAGCTCCATTAATACCTGTCTCTGGTTAAAAGGTTGTACCCACCCCAGCCAAGAACAAAATCAAACAGAAAAGGGACTAACACTGAAAATCCATCCACATGAATATTCCTTTATATTTTCTTTTACAGTAACAATGAAGGAGAACAGCAGAAGCCATTTTTTTCTTGCTATCAGTTTGCCCTAATACAAACCAAGTGGTAATGGGAGAAATATAGTATTAGCTATCCAAGCATGCAATCAGCCTAGTATGTTCACTCATGCCCTGGAAAAAGACAGTGCAGAAATGCTAACATAACTCTTTGAGAACTGACAGTATCTCATGTGCACGGATGGCTAGTAATGCAAAGAAAATATGCTCAGAAATTCATTCAATATTCTTCTTGTCCCCATTTGCTTGAACACAGAGTTCCCAGATGTTTATTACCCTCTCAAAGCAATGCACACAAATACAGCAGAAGCTTTGGTTGCAAGATTTTCAAAGAAATGAGAGTCCTAATATTTGGCAATGTGCATCAGGCCTTACAGCTTTCTGAGGCTTAAATGCAAGATACAATCACAGAAAACGAAAAGAGAAAGAAAACACTCAGGTAGGGAAATTAGGATACTGTGAGTCCTATTTTCTGAATATAAATCCATTCTCTAAAATCCTAATTTTTTTTTATTTTCCTTGTATATTATCTTCAGTGACATAAATGAAGTAAGACTATATTTATGCCAGAAGGCACATGGCTTTAATATTGAATTGGAAGCAAATGGAAAATTTCTTTTTACATGTTTTCATGGGACCATTTTCTCAGGACCCATTTATGAATTGATATTAAAATCTATTTGTGGATTTGGGAATCACTCAGTGAGGTAACAGAGCTCCTTGTATTTCCTATTCTTGGTGCATGGTAATAATGTAAAACTACTATTGACAAAAGATGCTAAATATAAGTGTTCCCTTCAAAGCATCTTTTCTCTTTCACACAGAAAATGCCAGCTATCTTTTTGGCTGTTCCTCTCCAGAGTTTTTCAAAATGCAGAGCCAAAGTAGGTAAAGAAAAGACAGGTCTGAATTCAGACAAAGCTGCTACCACCTGGTTTCCATGGAACATTTCCAATGATGCAATTTATTGTACTGTCTATTCCAGATATGACTAAAAGCAAAGCCTTTGGAAACCTTGATTTTGCAAGTGGCCTGAAAGTTATTGGAGACCAAGCTGGTCACACAGAACAGCTCCAGAATGATCTCCTCTTCTTGTGGGATTATATAAACAGCAATAAAGAATGCTTGGCTGAGACTATGTGAAAATCCCATAATTGCATCATAGAAATTTATCCTGTCTTTACAGGCAATGGAAAAGTGTCTAAGACAATAAAGAATCAGAGTTATTACATTTGGTAATGTCCGTTCAGAGACATGACAATGTATGGGGCTTGGTTTGTGATAGGTTTCTGGTTGGTTTTTTTTTTTTTAGTGTCATGACATTTATTATCACTATTGACCTAAAATTTTAGTAGAGTTCTGTAATTTTTTCAAAATAACATTTCTGTAAGTGCCACTTACTTTTAAAGTTTTCACAGAAAGAGATGGACATTTGCAAAAATCTTTTCCATTGCCCTTGTATGCAAAACATTCTCAGGCATTATTCTTTTAGTAATTTTCAATTAACCTATGTAGTTACATTAGAATGCTTTATAGATGAGTCTTGCTTGGTTAGTTATATTGCAGCAAACTGTCTTACCTATGTGATTAAAAAATAAATATTAAGCCACCTTAGTCCCAAAATATGTTACTACATTATTAATGGTTCTTGTTTGCCTGACCTTATAAAAAGATAGTTTATTTTGTTGTTCCAAATAAGTATAAATAATTCAAGAAAGTGTTTTTTTAAGCAGGTTATTACCTATAAGGATGTAGCTTTTAAGACAGCCTTTAGTATAAAATATGTATAACTGCCACATTTATTATTAACAGGTACCCAAATTTGTTAGCACACTATCTTACTACCAGAAAAACAAATGAAAATTCTGATATGAAATACTGCATCAGAAGAGATGGGTGAAAGTAGACAGGTTTTTTTCTAAAATGCATCTGCCTTCCATTCATGGGAAATGAAACAAACATCAGTGTAAGCACTTCATGGTATTTTGTCTCATTGTTATAAATTTAGAAATAGCAGGAGAAAATAAGAACTTGTCTCACAGAAAAAGGAACATAAAACCATGTTTCACTGGCAGGGAAAATCAGCATATTTGCCATTGAGAGGGCAATCTGCTATTTGATTCCTTTGATGCAGTTCACATTACAATGGTCACAATGTCAGGATTAATTAGACCAGAGAATGGTATAAATGCCAAAAGAAGAAGTTGCCGTACATCTGTTCTAATTTATCTCATGGATGTTCCTTCAGTGAGTAAGTGAAGAGTGTGGCTTGGGCCATCTGTGACCCAGTTAGAGAGAGCAGGATGGCCTGTTGCCTTGCGGGTGCCAGGACAGGAGTTGTGACAGAAAGGTCAAAGATTGCTCTGAAGAGTGCTGGGGAATTTCCACTCGTCCACAAACCTGTGACTGGAGAGAGCCAAGAGAGACTCTCAGATGACCCAAGTGACCTTGAATGGGAAAATAAAATCTGGATCTTCTCAGGCAATCATCTCTAGGTTAATCTTCAGCCTGCTAGCAAAGGAATAGACATATTGATAAGAGTCCATTTATTGATGCAGAAATAGTGCCAGGAAGAAAGCCAGTCAGGAACCCTACAGGAGGAGACAGAAGCAGGACTTAAGACACCAAACAGTAAAGAAGGAAAGATGGCAAACAACTTTGTTTAAAAAGTCAATCAAAGTTTTATATTGACCTGTACTTTCACTATAAATTTTATAAAAATGAGATGGAGATTCTTCACAACATGATAAATAATGAGTAAAAGCTCTGTGTGTTAGATTTGCTGTATATGAATTTGAAAGAAAAGAGTTAGCAATTAATTAGCAGAGATTTCACACTTGGATTTTTAATGTTGGGTCATGGAGAACTTGGGGAATGATGTTAAAAAATAGCAAAATCATAGTCACCCTGAATATATTTATTACATTCAGCTGCCTTAAAAAAAACAGCACCAAAATTTCAGTTAAATTGGGCCAGTATGAATATTTTAAATTTTTTTTTTAATCTGGTAAAGACTAATAAAAATACTGAGAGTTAATGTAGAAAAGCACTGGAAAACAATGAGTTAAAAAAACCCAAACTATGTGAGAGCTGAGAAACTGCTATATAAACATACAACTGGAGATGAGTTTGTAATAAGCAATAATGGCCATCAAAAATTCAGTGCAGTTTTCTGTTGAATAAGCTAAAGGATCACATCCTGGGGCTTTAGTTTTCCTCCAGGGGCTGGGAGAGAATTTAGAGAGGTGTAATTAAAAATCATGCTTCTACAGGGATTAGCTGAAGAGAAAAAAAGAGTACAAGGATGGAAAAGAATTAACTAATAGTGCTGTAATGCCAATAGGAGAAAACAAGGTACTTAGTTTTATTTAAAAAAAAAATTAGAAAAGGAAAATAAAAGAGGAATAGACATTTTTAATAAGGTATCTACATGACAGGGTATAACTACAAAGGAACAAAGATTTTATAAACTCAGGGATGTTCTGAATAAAGACAGGGAAGAGCAGAAGCTATAAGCAGCAGGAAATTTAAGGAAGAGCATTGTGAGAAAGTGTCCCTGAAGTGGAGCCTGTGAAAGTGAAGAACAGCCTCTTCAGGAACTGCTGAACCATATGTCTGTAAAAGGCTCCAAAGAAAGCATTAAAAAGACAGTTTGATGGAGATAACAAGCTTTCATTACAGGTAGCTAAGCCAAATAATACATAACTAGAGGTCATTTCCATCACTACACTATACTAATTTTCTATAACACTTCACTTAATTGAACTAATGAAAAGTTGGAACTTTCATTCAAAAGCACATTGAAACAGATAGACTTAAAATTGTTCCAGGAAGCTTCTGCTTAACTATTAATTTGCTTTACTAGTTTTACTGAGCAAAAAGATTACCAAAAGATCCTTCTCAAGGAGAAAAATGGAAATAATCTCTTGGATCTTGTCACAGACTCAGAGGTAGAAAATAATCCCAACCATTTTCATTAAGCTCTGTAATTCACTTGAACCCCAGAAGCTCTGAATAACTATGTCTGCTATGCATCAATAGCTATAATGAACAGCGATTGATAGAAAGCAGAGATTTAGTAGCAACTCAGCAATTAAATTGCACAGCTCTTTTTTTTTCTACTGTTCCCTGGTGCATACAATTCTGTTCATTAATCTGCATGTTGATTATACCCCTCTGTGATATTGATCTGTGTTTCACGGTCCTGTGTTTGCAAGAACATGTAGTTGTGACGGGCAGCTACAGTATTGCATACACATTGCATTATTGCTGAAATATTTAAAGCCAGAAAAAGAAATAAAAACTAGTCATCCTTGGACTGATTAAACCTCCTGTATATTTGTTATGACAATATTTTTTCTTCCCTCCAGTTGCTATTAATAGAAAGAAAAATTAATCAAATTTACGCAAAAGAGGACAACAGAAACCAATCCCATTTGATTCAAACAATCTCAAAAACATTATTCTGCAATTTTTCAACCAATTTTATGCCTTTACTACAACATATTCCTCTAGATATGTTTTTGTGAACAAGTACATAAAGGCTAATATTTGCCGTTTTACTCACTAGTAAAGGCATTTCTCTTCCTTTTGCATCCCAGTTCCATATTCTGAATCTTCTGTACTTCTATCTGGATTTGATCCAATGTAACAATTGTTTAGTTTATCTTTTGTTTCTTTAAAGAGCACACACTCAGAAAAAAAAAAAAAAAGTACATCTGTGGACTCATGCATGCTTGAACTGGGCAGTTATCCTATTAGCTGTCTTCTCTGGACATCTACATCACCAGAGACAAGACTAGAGGGGATAGCTCCAGGCTGGAGGAGGCCCTCACATCGCACATGGAAGATGACCCAGAGAGTGATGTAGAGGGACAAACTGAAGGACAGATATTTTAAAGTGATTAAGAAGGTGTTATAGAAGATTAGAAGGAAAGGGAAAGCCGAATCTTAACACCAAGGCTGCCTGGAAAAAAAGTTGCAATGTAACATGCATATAATAGCAAAAGAAAAGCAGAGCTGACATAGTCAGGGTGTGCATCTCAGGAGCCCAATTCTGTCCCTTTGAGAGATGGCTCACTATGTCAGCAAGTGTCCTCTGGTAAGGCACAGAAGATACGCCTTGACCATATTTCTTCCAGATTTTTTCATGATGAAAAGGGAGTCACTGCAAAGAAGAAAGAAATGTTGCTGAAAGGAGAACAGAACGAAGAAAAATGACTGAGGAAAAGAAAGCAATTGATAGTGAAAAGAAGGAAAATGTGAAATAAATAGAAGTAAAACATGAAAAACAAAGTAACAACAAGAAGGAAAAGGTTTCTGCAATATCTCTCTGTAAGAATGAAAAGCAAACCAGATGTACTATAATCAAACCAGTTTGATTATAAATAGGACTTCTATCTATAATAGGATACTAGCCCAGTCCTGAAACATTCTTGCATTTACATCCAGGGGATTTTTCTGTCCCTTTAAACATTTTTTTTCTGCCACAAATCAAGAAGAAACTGAGAAATCTTCTTTTATTTTAAATATTTTTTGCAAATTGCTAATAATACTGGTACAGTCAATAACCACTGTTACAATGCTGGTGTGAAAATTTAACTTTTGGTTTCTTGGTTTTAGTGATTTTGCATAGAGGTTTGTACAAGACTGTAATATATTTATATGAGTGCCCTATGAATATAGTTCACTTACTATGAGATACACAAATCTCTTTCAGGATAACTATTTGCAAAGATTATTCAATATCTTCTGCTGGTGCTATTCCATTTTATATGGATTTAAATTATTTAAAATATGCACTAGGTCAAGAACTATGTGAAAGCTCTGCCTCACTTGCAATGAAGCTAATAGCTGAGGTGGTTTAAGACCTTCTTAATCACTGCTTAACTTGACACTTCACTGGAGATTACAAATCAGGCTTGATTAAACTGAGCCCATACCTTGGCCACTGGAGTTCATAGCTTGATGTCTTAATACCAGCAGCCTTTTGCAGACAGACAGAATAGACAACTGTGGACAGCAGCTTCCTAAACTGCCTGAGCTGAATCCACCAGAGATTTTCTGAGTATTAATTTTTGACCCAATAGTAATGGTATCCACCTGGGAAAGACAATCTCAAATCATATCACCCCCAGAGTTAAGCAGAACAGATATTTATTGCTTGCCTTGCTCAGAGAAGTGTCCTGTGTTTGACAGTATCCAGTTCTGGTTTTCACTAGCACTTCCTGGGAATTATTGAAAATTTTCCCAAAAACAGTCGTTTGTTGAAACAGATGAAAATCCATGGTGTATTTACACTTTGGTGAAGCAGTGTGTCTTGTTTTCTGCTTTCTGCTCAGCTCCCAAAACACAGAGACACCTCAAGCACAACAACAGACAGCTCTAAATTAGCTGGAGAGTCCCTCTGACAATATTTTTGTTATCAAATGTTTGGCTGTACTTATTTTTCATTCACTGACTCCTTGATTCATTGCCAGTGGTTCTCTAGCCAGTGGAAACATCCACTCCAGTGAATGGCTAACAGCACTTTGGCTTTAAACTCCAGCCAGATTCCACGGAGCTTAGCCAGCAGGAGCTGCCTGGAAAATGTGCAGGGTCTAGGGCCAGCACATTCCCTGGGTTCAGCAAGGGCTGTGGCTGGTAGCACCATAGAGCAGGACCATGCAGGGGCTTTCTGTTCCCAGGAGTTGCCAGAGTGTCCCCTCATCAGCTATGACCTTTTTAAATTTACACCTAGTTTTAGCTGCCATTCACTAATTACATTTCCCTCTTTTTCAAGATATGGTAATTTCCACGCCTGAGTTTTCTGCTTCTATTCTGCCTTCGGTTTAGCCAGTCCTTGCCTCCTGCTAATTTTTGTATGTCTTACTTCTCATCTTCAGGACATTTTCTTCAGAGGTCATTTCTTCCTGATGTTTTATATTCAGGCATTCTCATTTGTTGGTCTAATATTTGTTTTATGAGTCTCCACTTGATTTACTATTTCTTTGCTATTGCCTCCATTTTTTTACTGTTGCTGCCTTTTCCATCAGACTGACCGTCAACTTTGTGCTGCTGATCTCAGCCTCTAGAACAACACTTCCTCTTGGCTTTCATCCTAAATTACCTCTTTCATGTGAGGCTCATTCAAATGCCATTTGGAATTCAGATTTCCTCAGCTTGATATCGCCAGAGTAGTTCTTGAGAAAAGAAAGGCCACCCGAATTTGATTAAAGCCAAAGGGATTGGACAAGTATCCTGCTAGTTGTCTGTTCCTGCATGGATCAGCCTGACTCCTCCAGCTTGGCAGAAGTGCCATGCCATTTCAGTGTTGCTGGCAAGCCTCTGACTCCTACTTCCAGTGGCAAACCACAGTGTAAGGCACCACCAGTGTCAGGATGGTTGGCAGAGCTGGGCATGCTGTACTCAAGAACATGCCATCTTTCACCTTGGCTGTCTCCTTGCTCCTGACAGATGCAGCTTGCACTTCTCTGCATTTAATCTTGGCTGTGCTCTGTGTTCTGCATTTGTTCAGACAGCCTCTCTACAAGGATGCACTCTATCCATCCTTTTATTTATTATTTTAAATCTTTTTCAAAAAACCCAGCCAGCCTTAGACCCGGAAGGTTGTTTCACCATCTGTTCAAAGTGAAAAACATCAGAGTAAATAAAATTTGGATAAGGAGGCTCACAGTAAACAGGCCAAATCTTTCTAAAATGTTGGAGGTAATAACACATCTTAGCCGTCCAGTTTTCTTGTATCGAGCACAGCCATTTTGCTTTGAAGTTTTAGACAGTCTGTAATTTTTGAACCCTTTCTTCCCTTTCAGCTTAGACTACAGCATTCATCAGTTAGACTGAGAGACTTGAGGAGGGAGGAAGGAGAGTTAAAAAGTTGAAGGCATGAGCTTTACAGAAAAGCTAGTGTTACATATTTTTCCACATCAAAACACAAAGAACGGGCACTGAAATAGCCTAAATATTTTTTTACAACTAGGTGCCTTCAGGCAAGTGGATTTTAATCTCAGATGAGTGCTGCATATGGGTTGCCTTATCTCAGAAAATTTGATGCTCTTAATGCTTACACATGTGAAGGGCTAATTTTTATACATTTTTCTGGGGTACAGAACTGCCTGGAGTTTTGAAACTAGACCTTAATTTGCAGACTAAAAAAACCAAATCTTTTTGTTTACCCGAAATTGCCTTTCACTTGTTTCCATTTTAAGGGATGTTTCAGCCCAGAATTTAGAGGATTAAGTTCATCCCTTAATTATTGCAAGTGACCAGGCATTTATCTTCCAGTCTCTAACATATTGAAAATTACGCAATTTACTTGAGAATTTTAAAAAAGAAATCAATATGTTCCCAAGATAAACATACTGTCTCTTTCCTCACACTAGGGAAGCCAGTCAAGGGAAGTTAATTGCCTAGACCCGTCAGTGCGGAGAACAGCATTAATAAATGGGGTGTACTGGCTTGTATAAAGGACAGATGTGAGTTTTCTGCTCCACTGTACGATGAATTAATTCTCTCTTTTCTACTTTTTCTCAATTTATATATCGCAGTGACCACTGAAGAGCTGCATTTACAGTCATTTTGCCAAAGTGTTGCCAGACCCAAATCCTGGATACATCTTGCTTGTGCTGCCTGGCCCCATCCTACTTCTTCAGACCTCATTCCCAGGTCAGATCAGTCTGGAAAAATGTTCAGGTATGAGACAGACATCCAATCTGAAGATGAGCTGAGCTGTCTGTCATCTACAGACATATTCTCTGTCTCCCCTTCTCCCCCCTCTGTATTATTACTTATCCTTGGGGACTACAGTTTCTGAATTTTGTTGCCACCCTATCAAAAAGCTTGCTGCAGAGGAAAAGGTAAGATGCAGAAAAAATCCAGATGAGGTTTGGCAAGTCAGGTGGTGCTTCAGACAAGAGCAACTTGGCAAAGGGACTGCATCACCATCAGCTGTGCTCTTGTCAAACAGAGCTGTTCAGGACTCCCGGCTTTCCACTTGGCTAAGGAAGGGCAAAACAGCACTCATGGCTCTCTGGCTTCTTGGCTTCTGCCCAGCAGAGTTTGTGCTGCCACTTACGTGGTTGAAAGAGTAGGGCAATTGAGCTAGCCCAGGGGGAGGAGGGTGCCAGCATGCCTAGCAGAGTAGCAAGGCTACCATGCTTGGAAGAACAAGAGCTGGAATGGCAAGGGCAGGGACAGCCCCAGCTTCCTAAACCCCGTCAGACAGCTCTCATCCTTGCACATACACTGCAGGCCAAAAAAACTGCACAGAAGTGGGGAGAGGAAAGGTGTTAACTCACACTGATTATTGGTGAAAATTTCCTACATGGATGTTGTTAGCCAAAGGGGAACACAGAAGAGGGCAAACCATCCTATGGACATGGGAGCTTCTGAGCAGCTACTGAAGGAGCTGCTGTGCAGTAGCTATGTACTGTGCAGTACTTCTATGCCCAAAGCCAAAGTGATTATCAGATCCATTACCATTTTAGGGCCCAAACTTTTTCTTTTAGAAGGCTTTCATAATTTTAAGAGGCATGACTACGAAACCTTGCTCTCTCCCTGCTTGGTCACTAATCTGTGCTTCATAGCTTCCACATCAAAGCAGTCAGACACTATTTCAAAATACATTGTTTTAGCAAAATATACTTTTATCAGATTAAAAAGAATTTGCCTTAAATTATAAGGACCTCTCACTCTGATATGCAGAAGGCTTGTGCAGGCATGGGAGTTATGCAAGTACAAATCACATATCATACAAATCATATATATACACACAGTCCAGAGTATTTTTAAAAAGCCACTCTTTAAACATGTCTTTTTAAAGTTTCTACTCCCTCAGGACAACATGTAGCATTCAGCTGATAATTTCACTTTGATTTACTTGTTAGTCTCCTCCAATCTACTGCTCCTCAATTGTCATGGTATGTCTGTTTGATCCTGCTGTGTATATCTGCAGGTTGATACCTGCAGATAAGTTGTACAGTATATGTCTTAAGGAATTCATACTACAGCACTCTTCCAAGATCATACAGGATCTAATCTAAAGTCCAGCAAAATCAGTGGGACTTTTGGCAATTACTTCAGTGAGGTCTGGAACAGGCAGTAAGTACAAACACTCTTTAAAAGATACATTTGCAAAGAAATTGCTGAAGACATCCGTGATACTGTTTCAAGACTATGCAGTAAAAAGATGCAAAATCGGTATGTTTGATGACACAATTAAGAAAAAAAGCAAATAATAGAAAGAAACAGGGTATCTAGACTTCTTTTAACATGAAAACTTTTAATCAATAGTGCTACTTTATCTAGAAAGGTATACTGAATCCATAAAATAGAAAACTGTAGTATACATAATATTTTCATTAAAAATTAAGTCTGTGTCAAATACATTTGGAAAGCTTTTAAAAATTACATTGGACTTTCCCGTCATGTTTACCATGTCTAGTGCTACATGTATAATTTCATTAAAATTAAGCACATAGCCCGCCTCTCCCTGCTTTATCTCCTCCTCTTTGCTCCTACCAGTGTAGCACCATTCATGGTAAGATTTTCTGATCTAAAAGGACACAAATTCAAACCTCCTTAGGGTATCCAATTAAAGAGCTGCAGGAGTAATTTCTCATTCTACAGGGGAAATAAGATCATGTCTCTAAGAGCATCCTTCTTAGCCTCTCATTAACGCGCAAAGAAATACACTAATACAATTACAAACACTAGCTAATCTGTGTTGCTGTCTTTCCCTTTCCTATCTCCTTGGGGAAAGTCACTCTTATTCTATATATTTTTATATCCTAGGGTTTTTTTCTATTTAAAATGAGATTGAGTTCATCTTCTGCACAAACTCTTTATTTACAGTGTTTGCTCTCTTAGGAAATTATATTAAACTCTGTAACTGATTAGCCCTTATACAATGTAGAGTATTGCTTGATGTACACACATGCACACACTTGCACACAAGGAGATCTTGGCTTTGCTACATATTGGTAGAAAAGAAGTAAATATTGACATTCTAGTAATTTCCCAAGCACTCCAGTGAGGATTGGCAAACTGTTGTGGCTTGCACTGTACAGAAAAGAAAATTTAATTGCATCATACAGAAGAGAAACAATAGAGTTATCCCACATCCCTCGGCAATATGTGTGCTATAACTAAGTAAATACATCAGTGGGCTTTTTCAATGTGCAATTGCATCCTACACTCCTAGAATGCATAACATTGTTATATTTTTAAAAAAAACAACAAAACATAACAAACAAATGAACAAACTCAACCCCTGCAAAAAACCCAAACAAAAATCCAAACAAAACCCTAAACAAACAAACAAAAACAAAAAACTTACCAACCAACCAACCAGAAAACCCAAACCCACGCAAAAAACTAGAAAGAACCTCTCTCCAAAACCTGCAGCTTTTTTTCTGTATTATGTCAGTCTTTTCCAGTGTAAATGCATGACTCTTTATAACATGATTTTGCATAATTATAATGCTGTATAAAAGACCATAACTTCTTCCTGTGCCCTCTTGCTTAAAATCAAAGCAAAAATTAATTCCATGTATCTTTCTCTGAGGATATAATTTGTCATTACAGCTGTAACTCTGTTGTCCTTCTGAAGCATCCATTTCAATTGTTATGATAATTATCAGCCTTTCTATGCATTTTTCTCCTTGCCAAAAGATATAGACCTGTCAGATAATTTACCTCCCCAGCTCCTTCTCAGGCCTCCTGATCTTGCACAAACTGTATTTCTGTGCCTTAGGTCACTCTTCCTTTGAACTGAAGTGACTCAGGAACAGGAGCCAGACTGGGATAGAGCCCACAGTTCATATGCACGATCAGCCAGCTTTGGATATCTCAGCCCTCAAAAACCAGCTCAAAAGGCCTTGCACCCCTTAAACTCCTCCTGCATCTCCCTGCCATGCCCTAGGGCCCACTAATGGGAGCCTGACAGAAAAGAAAATGAGTTTGGCCTGGCAGGCTGGAACAAAATCCTTGCATTATTCCAGATGTTTTCCTTGAACAGAACAAAATGAACAAAGTAAGCATGCAGTTATTTCCTGGAGCAAGAAGTATGTTACCCAGAGACATGAACCCAGTCTATGGAACAATGAGAACGATGAGAATGAGTATTAAAATAGATGCGATTTGGTCTGGGAGCTAGGCACCATTCCCTGGTGCAAACGCTTTTAGCAGTGTGGACACAGCCTAGAGATAGAAGGTAGCTATACTCCATCATCCAAGATATGAAGGTTTCTTGGAAACTAGGCTGAACTGTTGACTGAGTTATCTCCAACACAGGCATTTTAAAATAACCTTAGAAGATGGCAAATGTGAAGAACTGTGCAGATTTTCTGCAAGGTACTCAAATGCAGCTTCAGAAACTGAGTCATCACCCTCAGAGGTAAGATCTTTGGAAAAATTAATAGCAGACATGGAAAAGTCACTTTTGACCTTGACATCAATTATTTCATCCTGAATCCTTTATGAGAAAGCTCCAAAAGGGCTCAGGACCTCATCTCCTCTATGCCCTCATCCAGGGAAACACCAGTCATGGAGATTGCTCCTGATGGTGAATGAGAGCACTTCTGACCCAGAGAGAGTGAAGGAGCAAATCCAGAGTGAACTGTGGAAATAATTCTCGAGTGTGCACATTACTGGTCCTAGAAGATTCAGAACAATCTCATTCCTAATAATATAAAAATAAAGACAAACACTACTTTTGTTACTACTTGAAAGGACTAGCAGCTAAAAAGATAGTCATTGACATTTTGCACATCTCATTTCAAGTGCTTAACTGAGGGAAAATGGATCTTGGGGTTTAATTTGAAAACTGTGTATAATAAAACAATATTGCAGTACTTCAAACATAAAGGCAATTTTTCTGCCCTCTATAATGTTTCCATACTGGTTTAATACCACCCAATGTCAAAAGACGATGTATAAATAATTGGTGACATAGACATAAAAATCATTAAGTCCATTATGTTTACACCAAGTAATGCCTATGTAAAACATTTATGATTCATCAAGGTAAGATTCAATAATATTCTGAACACTCAGAATATTGTAATTGATATTAATCTCCCCTCATATACCTGTATTAATCTGTTCTGTACCTTCCTGATTATCTAGTCTTTTCACACAGGCGAAACATATAAATATATATGACCACCTGACCTAATGCAGATATCCACATTACAATCAAATGAACAACACTGTATTTTTCTCCTTTAACTATGAAAAGGCTGGATGACTAATTCAAATATACTTTTTTTATTGCCCCTGCATAGTATTAAACTCTAAGTGAGCTAAGCAACTTCACAAGCACAGTCACAATAAAAAAAAAAAAAAAATAAATCAAAGTTTGATAATAAATTTCTTCTCTATATAAAATCAAAATAAGTTTATAAGTTTAAAAAAGTTTTTTCCATTATCAGTTTTAGGGAGGTTTATGTGATTACCTATCCTATATAGATTTAGATCCTTAAGTTTAAAAATAACTTTTAATTTGTGTTATTCTTGTTTTGGTAACTATGAATAAGATCAGTCACAGAATGTTTTTGTGCTCTAATACCATAGGTAATATGGTGTGCCTTTTATGGCTTTAATTTTTCAAAGCTGATGTATTTGCAAGCAGCCTATGATGAGAGGCCTTTCAAGAGAATTTCCCATAATTTTCCTAAACTTTATTCCTCTGATTCATATGAGGGATTCATATGGGAAAGCTTTCACTGGATTTCTTCTGGAGGAAACTGAGCCAGAAGATACACTTCAGCAGCTAACAGGCATTTAGTCCACAGGAGCAGACCTGAGCTACTCAGAAACAAATTTCCAGTCTCTCTGTATAGAGCTTCTGCTCCTGACACACCCTCACACACACACCCCCACACCCACACAACTTGTCAGCCTTAGCCAGTGGCTCACTGTGTCGCTTTTTAACACCCTATACTTGGTGTGACATAATTCTGAACCAAATCACTCTTCTCTCTTGCATATGTCCCCGTGATGAACAACTCTTTGGCACTTCAGCCTGAAGAGACACTACTTCAGTTTTGCTTTACTGTAAGTAATTTTCTACAACTTAGAATGGACAAAATATAAGGATAGCGATACTTTTATAAGCCAAGATGCTCATAAGCCAATTCAACCTTCATTTTCCTTTGGTTCAAGTATTTTTTCCCACTTGTATGACAAAATAACTCATTTTATAACATATTCATAAATATTTGCAATGCATTCACACTTCTACCTAAACCTCTGAAACACTTTGCTTCTTCTCACTCTGTTATCCTACCAGTAGTGGAATATATTGCCACTGCAGCTGACTGCGTTTGTATTCTCTCCTGTCAGGATTCAGATCACTCAAAATGTGGCACACTGCAGCACAAATTCTGTCTTTCCTTAAAGTAGTTGATCCCTGAAATCTAACTCTGCCAGCTGACACCCTTTTTTCCTATGCTGTGCATTTTTAACGTAATGGAAAAAATGTGCAGTGCTGTATTTTGACAATATGGAGGTATACCAATGCCTTCTTTTGGCACTTCAGGTTGTAATTTATCTCATTTAACTTCTTCTGAAGCATGTGATGGAGAACGTGAAACCTGATTCTTGAGGTTCAGCATGGTAGCATTTTGTTGCAGACAAGCTTGACAAAGACTGTGTTATTACTTTTAACTTAATTAGATTATTAAAATTATTCATGTGCAATATTTCAATCACTCATTATTTTGCCTCTTTTTTCTTTTTTTTTGATTGATTAGATGTCTAGTAATCAAAAATGTTACATTTTAGGTCTACCACTTATTTTGACTACAATTCATTGTTAGGACTGATCATTTCATAAATATTGATTGAGCAAGCTGCTCAGAATTCACAAGTTAGATAGTAGTAGTTTTGTGTAACTCTGCTTCCAGAGAATAAAGAGAAATTTACAATTAATTTAGCTGGGAAAGAAGTAGGACAAGCCTAACAAGTTCTTTTGAATATCATGATGATTTTTCCCAACAAATTACAAGTAGAGCACTCTTGGAAAACTTAGAGTCCCATTATATGACAAAAAAAGAAGAGAGAATACACTGAAAATCCTGTGGAAAGAACCCTGCAGGATCTGCTCCTGGAGTCCCTGCAATGTATAATAAAAAATGTGTCCATAGGCTCTTGAAATCAACTTGTTTAATTACACTCATAATAGGAAGTAAGGGTAAAATGCTGAAGTGCTGCAAGGCTCAAGATTTTTTTTCATAAAAGTCCTTCTCTAGGGAAGAAGAATATAATTAAAACCTTAGTTTTTACAGAAAGTATGGAGATCCTAAGAAACATGGGAGCTTGAAGGAAAGTCATTATTCTTGATCAAAGTTACTTGATAGAAAATGATAGTCTTCCTTTGCTAAATATGCCTGCTTACGATGTAAGAAAAATGACTATATTAGCTTTTACTATGACATCTTGGCTTAAAAGACAATTGCTCTCTGTATTGCTTGTGACTAAGTATTCTAAAATATTACTCTTGGAGGCAGATAATATTCTTTTGGTGAATTGGTTCTATCTGGTAATGCCAATCACGGGGAACATTTTAACAACTGCAGTCATAATATCATCCTTACCTGAAGAGGCAGTAAGTCATCAGCCACAATTACATCTACCACCCTTTGGGAAATTTGAACTGTGACATATAGCCTTCACCAGGTGTTTGTTGATGTAGACTATAAATATCCAATGGGCTCACTTGGTCTTTCAAAAAGAAAATACGGTCTAGGGCTTTTCTGCACTTCACAAAATGTGAAAGAATGCCCTTGAAAATTAGCCCCAAGAATAAGACTTTGAATTTACCCTGAATCAGAAGTGGCATTAATGGAAATACTTGCTTGTGAGTCCTCAAGGAGAGTAATTTCTAGCCATGAGTCTTCCTTGGAGGCTCTGGAACAAGAAAGATTCATTTAAGAACTTGAAAATGATCATAGTATGAAGCTAGACTAGATTATTCTAGAAATATGAGCTAAAGATTGCAAACATCACAGGAAAACTGCCTGTGAGCAGTCTGAAGATCCTCAGTTCCAAGGCAGGATGCAGAAAAGTATCCGCTTATTTGCTCTGTTATGAAAGTGACATAGTTAGCTTAAAGCTATCTATAATAACACTTGTGTAGCTACAGTGTAAGCATACACTTTGATAGGAAGCCAGAAAGAGTTTTTAAATGAGGGAATTATCATAATTTTGATAGTGCTTTGAAGTGTTTCTCTGATCAGGCAGCACTTCTTTTCCCATGAGATCACTAACCACAGAAATTACTGCTGCTTTGTCAAGACACTTTTGCTCAAAAAAGAGCACCACAACTCTGGAAGAGGTGCTCTGCCACTGCATTTCTTTGTCTCCATCTTTCCCAAGGGAAAATGTACATGGATTTTTTTTAGGTATCTCCCAAATTATACTGGTTTTTCTCTCAGGCTGCTGTAGGGACCAATTAACTCCTGGGAATCACCAGTGCCAAAAATTGTGTGAGTAACAGATGAAAGTGTCAAAAAATTACTATTAGCTAAGGTGAACCAGAAAAAAAAAGGTTAACTGCTATTTCCACAGGAGAAATATACCTCTGCCACCTTTTTCATTGAGTTATTTGGCAAATCGTAGGGTTGTCCAGCCCTAAGGCTGGGAAGGCAGTGTGCAGACTGGGCCAGTAGCAAGCCCAACTCCCCCACAGCATCCTGTGTCAATAAAAGACATCAGGTAATCTGTCTGCACACACTGCCAAAAGCTCACCAGTCAACAGCAGAAGAGAGGAAGAAGAGCCTTGAGAAGGATGGTACTAAAGCAGTTGCTTTTCAATTCCATCTTCTCTCACAGCCTGGTTGGATACTGAGGATACTGGGCATGAGCTCCCCCCACATCCCAGCCGACCTGAGGCTAAATCCTTTTTCAGGCCTCTGCCAGCGCACAGAAACTGCAGTGGCAGGACTTTTTCCCTGCTTTGATTCTCCCAGAGACATTGCTCAGTGTCCTCTCCATCTTCCTTACAAAGCACAATGAAAATCCATCACATTAGAAGGTATCTGGGAAGGTCAACCATCCAAGTCAATTAAACTGTGCCACAGTCAGCACAGCCACACATAGATCTTGTACGTTCCTCCTTTTGCCAGAGTTACATTCTCCAAGGCTAATGCCTTTGCCAGTGATCAGGCATGTGAATTATTTTCATTTTGCAGTGGTTTCTATTGCCCATTCTCAGAAAATATATTACTTCTGGTTCAAGCTCTGGATAGAGTGTTTTAGATCATAGATCTTTTACAACAATATTTTTTGAAACATTAATGCTAAATACTGAATTATTGCATAAATAAATATAGGGACTACAATTGCAAACACAGTCAGGATGTTATTGGGTTCACTCACCACTCACCTGTCAGCCCCAACTCCATCATGAATAAGAAATCTCCAGGGCAGCAGCTATTCATCTATCCATCAATTTTCACACCTTGTCTTAGCTTTCAAGTTAGAAACAGCAGCATTAGCATCAACTGATAAAGACATCATGATGGTGAAGGATGGAGTTCCAGAAACTTACACTGAGAATTTGATTTCAGAGATTTACATAAATTAAATAAAGAGGTTGTATTCAGTCTGGTAGAGCCAATGTCTTGATTTCCCCAACCAAAGGAGTCTCACTGAAGTATGCAGCCATTTATCAGATGATATAGTAACTAAAGCAGTGTCAGCAAGTCACCTTGGCAGTCTCCACTGAGTAGAGTTTGTAAATTTTTGCAGAGGTTTTGTTACTGCAGCCAGGAATGTCCACAAGAAGGCTGTACAAAGCTGGTAGGCAGAAATACAATTTTTATTCAACCTACAGATGGATTTGGAGAAAATACCTAAGATTTCTGGCACAAAAACCCTCCTTTACTTTAGAAACAGAACAACTACAGGTAAGTTCAAATTGCTGCTTAACTGTGTCAACCAGTGACACTGGGACAATGGAGCAGTTTGTACCTGTGGGAGAGAAAAGAGTACCAGCCATTCAGTCCCTTTGAACAGTGCAGTCCTTAAGCTAACAAACCAATTACAAAGGAGTGGTAAAAAAAACCAAAACAGGCAGAGTCAGGCTGTGAGCTGGACTGGAGGAACTGCAGTACGGCACTGTGTCAGCAAATATGCCTCAGAAATCTGGGGATGCCATGAAATGCTTCAAGGACCAGTTGTGTCCCTATTGCTCAGAATGCATCCTTTTGGAGAACACTTTGCACGGACATAAAGAGGTTGGGAAGGTGTTAACCTTCTGTTGCAAGGTCAGTATCAGTGACAGCTGGATAACAATCCCATCAGTGACAGCTTTGCCAAGACACAAGGAAATCTTAGCAGCTATGAGCGGGAAATGGCCCTTGAGAGTGGTACACAGCAAATCATCCTGCCTATCACAGAATGTTAAAACAAGAAAAATTTGAATTCACAAACCAACAAAGACTCTCTGAACTTTTTCCCACCTTTCAACACTCAAATCTCTCAATATCCCTTGGGGGTAAAGCATTATTATGCAAAGACTAAACTACTTGCATTCTGCTAGGGATAAATGATTTGCCTAAAGACAAAGAGCAAATCAGTGGCTTTGATTTATAGCTCTGCTCCAGCCTGACTGCAAGGGAAGACTTTTCTGGATTTGCACAGAGTCCCACTGAAGACTCCAGGCCCCACTGGAGAAGAACCCAGTGCAGGGTCAGAATCCAGCAGAGTCTCAGTACTCAATTTAGGAGGAAGTAGTCACCTTTGTTCTTGCCCAAAGTTCTGTTTGTGGAGTAACGCCTGCAGTGTCCCTCCGTTATGCATTTGACAGGAGAATTAAAAGAATATAAGAATAATACTAAAATGTGATAATGTATGTTTATATGCATTGCCACTCTTCTTAAAATTGTGTTTGAGCAATCTAGCTCTAATATTTCTTGTTTCTGTAGAACTCTTTGCTAGCTAATTTTGCAAGTGTGTCTGATCAGGCTCATTTAATTCATCATTTTTGTTTGACTCATTAATCTCTGCCTCTCCTTTGAAAGATAATCTGCATTTAATGGCTGTGTTATGTAATATGCAGCAAGCCAGGAATATCTTGCACACTTTCAGAGGGCAATATTGTAATGTGTCACCTGATTTATCTATGCATCAAGATCTCATTTTTAAGATTCTCAAAGTGCTTTCAATTACCAACAGGGTGAGGTTCTGAGTGCTGCTGTAAGTTGTTCCTGGGAGACTCTGAGGTTTAGAAATCAGAGTCATGTAAGAGTGTTTCAAGGTATAGCCACAATCACAAACACAAAAAAAGGTAAAGATGGGAATAAATTAAAATTAAATTATAATCTTTATATTTTCTTATCAATACTTACTCACCCCAAAGCTATCCCTTCTGGCAATCACTACGCTAAGGCTGATCTCAGGCTTATCTCAGGCTCTGATAGCAGGGACAGTAAGCTCAGATCCTTCTGTTCCCCGAGCTCCTAGCAGCTCCCAGGAAGCAGCACAGTCTTTGCAACTCTGCCAGAGACAGGTAGGTACAATCCATTTCCAGTGGCAGCTGTCAGTCCACACACCTTTTAGCTAGCAAGTGAAGGTGGCTGATGCTCTTCAAACATCTTTTAAAGACACAAACTGGCAGCAGATGGGGAAATTTAAAGACATGACTGGGCAGTAAATCTGACACACTATTGATTTCAATTCACCTTTTGCAATGTTTTTAGACTGGTGAGGCAATAGTAGGGAGACCATTCACCTGGGTCTCGCATTCCTTTTTTGACCTTCATCCCATTATTCCTCCTGGAAGATTCACCCTGTCCATTCTATGAAATTTGTGACAGCTAAGATATGGGCACTTCTCCCTTGCTCTTCTTATTGCCTCTTAAGGCCCTTGTTTTCATAGCTGGTGGAAGGATCCTAATATTAAACACATAAATGATTGAAGTACTTCAAGAGAACACTGCAAATACTCTTTCAATAGGTATTAGGATTCTTTTTGTCTTCAGATATAATCATAGAAGCTTCCTCTCCTTTACTGCATTTAGGTTACTCATAGGCTGTTTATGTGATTGGTCTTTCATTTAAAATTTTCTAAGTTTTCTTATACCTACTGATAAATGTATAGACACATTTTATTTTCATAATCTCTTTGCCAAGAGATTTGAATTTCATTAACAAGTTGAGATATCTAATTGGAGGAATCAATTACCATCTCTTTAAATCTTGCTTTATTTCTCTTCTTGAATTCATTGCTATTTCTTAAACTCATTCTGAGAATGAAAAACTATATCCAACTGTAGTCAAACTAAAATTGGTAGACAAAGATTCCTTACTCAGTAAAATTATACTTTACAGTCTGATCCCATAATGGTACTTGCTCATTTTGCTACTACAACTTATGGCAAACCTGCACTTGCTTTGCTCTGACAGTTCCTCTAGACTATGTTGCTCTGATACTATTTAGGTTTCTCCATTCTACTGAATAACTAAGTAACTGAGCTTGTGAATGACTTTTCTCAGGAGAATTAGCCTGAAATGAGAGGTGAATCTAATTTTCTGTCCATTATAAAATTCTTTACTTAGGGTATCATAAATTTTCCCCATTCTCACAGTTGTTAACAAGTCCCTCATACCATACATGTCATTAAGAGGCTGTTTTTTCTTTCCTTTCTGAGAAATCATTAATGAAGATATTAAAACTTGAGCAAACCCAGACATACTCTAGATATCTCACCCAAGTCTTACAGACTGCCACTCCTCATAATCTTTTGTTAACAGTTTTTCGGACAACTTCACTCTATGTGAACAAGTCTGTTTTCTGGTCAATTAGAATTAATTTGGACAGCTGCTGTCAAATGCTTTGTGAAAATCTAAATAACTGATAACTATTGGTCTGAATTCATCCAATGATCTTGCAATTTTATCAAAAAAGAGCAATCATTCAGTTTATCATGCAAGATCTCTACTTGGTAAATTTGCACTACTTAATACTTTTGCTTTCATTATGCTCCTCAACTCCAGAAATGCCTTTTTCCCAATACTTTTTATTTAACAACCTAATGATCAATATTAGAGTTATTAAAGGGCAGCACTCTGGCTGCCTAAGTATACATAATTGTTGTGTATTGCCACCCCCAATTTTCTGAAGCCCAGTAGTAGGTAATATTGTTCCGTTGCTATTCTTTTACTTGTCTACCATGTTTCAATGGTTTGAAATATGTGTAGAGGCTGTGCAGCCTGTAAAATCTGCTTTTTGTATGGTCAAAGACAATAATTTATTTTTATACATAATTTCCAGATTATTGACACTGCACTGTTCCACTTCCATACGTCTCTCTCGATATCTTTCTTCACTAAGTAGTCAGCTGTCTGGTGCCCTTTTTCCTGTACCAGACTAAAGCTGCAAGCCAAGTTCAACGCCTTTATTCACAATCATGAGTATTTCTTTTTTTCTGTTTTATATTCCTACAATCTTATATTTTCTTTTTCTTTCTTTCTCTTTTCTTTCTTTCTTTCTTTCTTTCTTTCTTTCTTTCTTTCTTTCTTTCTTTCTTTCTTTCTTTCTTTCTTTCTTTCT